>JAQIWS010001343.1:0-11958 GCA_034696085.1 Stigmatogaster subterranea | reverse complement strand
TAAACTATTCTGAAAAAGGATTATAGCGTTAATATTTAAAATTCATCTTTACCTGATTGGCTTTATTAAATTGCTTCTTTAATCCTGCGAGCGACATTCCGAATGGGGGATGATTATGAATTCTAGTCCAATAATTCGCTAGCCAACTAGAAAATCCCAAAGAGAAAATAAAATGAACTCGCGTTCAAAGTCACCGCTGGTCGAAGTAGAGTAAAGAGACAGTAAATAAAAGTGTCTATTTTCAACCAGGTTAATTAGTCGTTTCAAAGTAGAAAATAAGCCTACTTTAATTCACTGAAAAGTATGAGCGTAGAGTTTGTTCCGGTTAAAAATATTACGCACGAGTTTTGGGGCATTTTGGCTCATCGGATAATTTTCTCGCTCACTCTGTAAATCTTTTCGAACGTTAAACCCACTCGTCTTCTCTTCGACTCGCCATCACTGGCAAGCGCCAGCTATTTCCAAATCGGTGCGTCGCAGCGACCGGTCAGGTACACGAAGGAGTGAATTTAGCTTTGCAGTTGGCTGCTTTCCTTACCCGAGTTTAGTGTCTCGAAAATATTAAGTTGTAGTTCTTGGCATTCGGCCAGCCACTTTCAGTAGAGTCGTCGCTGACGCTGCGGCAGCAATGGCAATCTGCAAGATTCAGCGTCCTTGATCGCCTACGGAAATTTTTTTTAAAGAAAACACCCGGCGGATTAGAATCATCGATAAAAATGTCGTAACTGTTTTCCAGTATTTCTTTTACGCGGTGTTAAAAAGGTACATAAAAATTTACGGTGGTCACGTTTGGGAAAAGAAAGAAATAATCTCGACAAACCTTCCTCCAGCAGCGAGCGAAAGAAACGGAGACAAACACGGAAGTGATATACGGGAAGTGACGTATACCCTCCAGAAACAAAAACTCGATAATCCGAACCAATAGAATCAATCAATGTTAATTATAATATCTGCTACTGTAATTCGTAATTTGTTATTATTATATCATAAAAAAATTATTTAAAATATCCGAATTTTTTCCTCGTCGCAATCGCTATCAAATAAATATCACAACGAGTTAATGTATTTAATTTACAATTTTTAATTGTCATTCACTAATTGTCTTATTAGAAATACCCTTAAACTCAATATTAATTTAAATTCCGCAATAGAATTACGGAAATAGCTGGAAACGAAAAAAATTTTTTTGTTGCTGAAAAATACACAATTTAAAATCTATTCCTTAGCCAAATAAATAAATGTCGCATAAATAAACCAATAACAGCGTTTACACAATAAAATACTTACAAGAAAATTAAAAAATAAGATAACCTTTAAGGAGCTTTTTTTTTCTTCAGTAATAAACAATAAAAAAAGGGTAGTCAGATTACGAAAGTAATCACTCAGTCAAAATATTAGACACAGTGGGAGGAAAACATTGGCTATGACTATTGTAATAATAGTATAATCTACGCGGAATGATTCTTTTTCTCGGACTATAATAACAATGCCATTCACAATTGCGAATTTACTTACAGTTTACATAAAGGTAATTTATAAAAACAAATCAATGGTCATGCAAAAGCTGAGTTACTGACTGTGAAAATCTCAGAGTTACAATAACACACGAGACGAGTGCTATGTTAAGTCATTTATCATTTTCTTATGTACAATGTGATAATAAATACGATAGAATAGTTTATAAAGTACTGAAAATTGACTCGATACAATTTGTTAAGTGCTGGTTGATTTATTATTATTATTAGTATTATTATTGAAGTTGATTTTTTTAAGTGGTGTGAAATCAGATTGGTAAGAAATAAAAAAAGCTATATTCATTGTCAAATTCGAGATTTTTGCCTATTGACACAACATTGCAAGAGTCGGTGAACAGGAATGATTTATCACGTTTGGCGCACGATCAAATCAATTAGGTCATTGATTAAAACTACGTAAACATTACGTAAAACATTGGACAACTCGTCTATCAATTAACACTTGCAAACTCATCGTCATTAACAAGACGTTTATCTTGTTATCACAAATATGTTGGATTTAATTGTCATCGTTATTGTTTTTATTCTTTGTAGGATTAAACCCTCGCAAAACATATTTGCGAGGGTCAAATTTACGCCAGCATTAGAAATTTAAAAAAGCGTTTTCACTCACAAATATTTAGACACGAGATAGAACACGACATCGAAACGAGTTTTTTTTCCCCTCCTAGTTAGATCTGATTGCACTCACACTAATTATACGACACACTACTCTGCTCACTCGTCATTAAACCTCAATTCTACACAAATAACCGGTATGTTACCGCACGCCTTTTCGCGCTCTGTCGTTCCAAATAAATTACTTCCATCGAACAAATAAAAAAGAAAAAAAACTTAAACTATATAGCAGACACAATTTGTAACCCTGATATGCCACTAAGAACTTTATCGCTTTGCCTTTTACCAATTAACGTCAAATATTAAAAAAAAAATTTAAAAGAAGAAGGAAAAAAATTAAGATTTGTACATTAACTGTGATTTAAATTTTGTGTCTGCTACTATACGCGGAGAACGAGAATTACGTCGTTTATTTTGTTTTGGTTTTTCCCCCATTTCAATGCGAACCGTAAAAAAAACACCGTTTAAACGTAACAAGTATAACTAATTGTAATTAAGTCTGCAATCGGCCACTTTGCAGCAAAAAGACTAGGAGAACAAACGGAGAGAGAATCCGCGTCAATGTCAGTCGTCACTGTCAGTGTCACTGTCGGCGAAACCAGACAGATCCACGTCGTCGATTAGTCCTTCTCTTAAAGCGTGTTCGATCAACGCCAAATGGCAGAACACGTATTGGTCTGGCATCTGGATGGAATAGGCGCGCTGAGAACGAATTCGTTCGACGGTTCCTTGAACGTCGACCGTGCCCACATCTTCGAGTCTTCGTATGCAAATGTCCAACGTTATTAATGTGCCTGAAAGTTGCGATCGGTCGTAACGTTTATTCTTCACCTGCTCCTAACTTCGATTATTTCGACGTAAATACCTGTGCGTCCAATTCCCGCGCTGCAGTGAACTACGATCGGTGGTCCCAAAGGATGACATCCCCATCTCGTTCCAATCGACATCACCGCTTTAGATTGATATTCCCGCACTTTAACTAGAAAGTCTAGCATGGCGAGTGCGGAATGAGGAACGCCGTAATCGGGCCAACTAGTGAACTGCAAGTGAGTCACTTCGCGGTTTTCCGATGTCTGCAAATCGAAACAAATTTAAGTTACGCAAATAAAAACTATTTACCGATTATTAGCTATTTCTAACCCTCGTGTCTAGAATTGACAACGACGTGTAAGTGTAATCCTTGTGTTGTTCGACACGATTATTGCGGATGACGAACGGGTGATATTTTTCCGAGGTTTCCTCTTCCGCCGGCCAATACTGGCCGCACTTTACACGTCCTCGTTCAATTACTCTGGTGGTCATTACAATCACCAACACGTGCTGTTCCCAAATCATTCGCCAAAAATCGGTGGAAGTTTTTGGCAAGGGACCTTTAGCATAGTAGCATTTCAAAAATTGGAATTTATTCCTCAATTTATTCGAAATAATTAAGGATTCGCGTTACCTTGCGTAGTTACGAACGCGTTTCTCTGCTTATAACCATCGACGAAGTTAGCGTTTACGTAGTCGGTGTGAATCTCGCCATCGATTTGGGAGAGTCTTACTCGGCTGTGGTCGAAACATAACACGTCCGTGTAACGGTTCTTACTCAGATTCGGTTTCAGTCTTTTGTAAATAAATAAAAAAATCGTCATTTTAGCGAGATAGAGAAATACGAAGAAATTCAAAGGTCTTTTCAAACTGACTTCGAAGAATCGAATGTTCCATCAGGTGCTCTTGACTTGATGTCGCTGTAATCCTTGTAGAGACCTTTTTGGCCTCGCGATCTCACGTGGTCGATGAACTCGTGAATAGTAAACCCGCGTCCATCGTCGAAATGCAACGAGTCGTCGTGAGATGAGCCCGAACTCACGGAGGTTCTTCGCATTAGAGGAGATGCGGGCAGTGGCTTTCCTGCGGACAGATTTTTACTCACTAATTGCGGTTATATAAAGAGGAAATCACGATCTACATACCTGCAGCGTCGACGTACATATCCGAAGACGCCGGGGATGGATCAGTGGCAGTGGATACGTGATTCGGAGAAAACGTAGCGCTTCCTTCACTTTCCGCGTTAATGTCATCCTCTTCTCCGTTTGCAGCGAGAAGCAGACTATTTAACTTTGTAACCTAAAACGAGCGAGAGAAATCATTACTATTCGAATTCTAAAGTGGAAGAAAATTAAATGTTTAATCCGATACAGTACCTCAACTTCTTTCTCTCTATCTTCCTCGTTGTGTTTTTCTACAATGCTAGATGTCTGACGATCGCTGTTCGATTCCTCAGATTCGCTATTTTTCAACGGAGGTGGTGATCGCAGATCACAGAGATCACCATGACGATTGGCCATGGATTTGAAGCAGTACAATAACCACGCTTTGTGTTCGACTTCCAACGCACCGCCCAACGACTTGGGTAAAGAATTCGATGGAATGTGCAACGACAATTGAGGAATTGTCACCGTAAACACCTTCCGGAAGAACGATATTAATTCATCTTAGCTAATTACAAAGTAATCGAGCTATACCCGATCACGCAATTTCTCGCGTACGAACAACCTCAGAATCTTAAACGGTGCCTTAAACCAGAGTGGCGCTGTAACTATGAGTACCTTTTTGAGTCGAGCGGGATAACCACCCTACGATACCGCGTTAAAAGACCACGAGTTAGTATTAAAAATAACGACGTAAGTAATTAAAATAATATACCTTTAACAAGGTGAGAATTTTTTGACTTAAATCGTAATCAAAATTACTATACTTGGAATTGGTCATGTCGTAAATAAATACGAGACCACATCTTTGCGTGTCAATGCTACCGAAATGAATAAATAAATAAATAAATGAATATATAAATAAATAAATACACGAGACGTTAATTAACGAGATGAATTTAAAGCTAACCTTTCTAAAGCAACGTCCAATTGATAGACAACTCCTTGCAGCGTAATTTGGTGAGAAGTCAACAGAGGTTGATGTTTACACGCTGTGAATATTGCGATAGCTGCTCCAGAAGCGTCTCGGGCTGGCTACAAATAGTAATCACCGTTACAAGAAATATTCAGCACGAGGAGAAATTATTTAAAAGTTCGTGGCAACACTCACGAGTATAGTAAATTTGCCCGTGTCTAATTCCACTCGAAGAAGTTCGCAAGAGGGATCAAAATGCACGAGTCCTTCTCTTATGCGCGTTGTCTGCAAAATGAAGTGTTTGATATGATAGGTCACGAAGAAACCATTCAACGACATGAACCAACCAGGATGAGCTTTATTAGGAAGACTATATCAATTATTTAATAAACTAGAGTTCCATCGGGACAATTTTGGCATTTCCTGTAACAATTTTCCGTCACAGTGTGGTGATCAATAAACTCGCTGTTTAAATCTATTATTTTTATTAAACCACCGTCGAGACAAACATTTCACGGTCGGTTAAAAAAATTTTATCTCGTAGATTTAAACAGGTAGAAAAAATCGATTAAACGCTTCCTGTCATTTTAATTAAAATGATTTAAAAAAAAATCTATTCGTAGTAACGGTGAGTTAAAAATTAAACGGTCGAAATTCGTGGAATAAATCGATAAAAATAAATAACGTAGAATGTAAATCTATTTTAATCTTACTTCATGTTGTTCGTAAAGTGATACAGCTCGACGAACGTCAAATTTTCGTGCCATCAAGAACTTGAGAGCCGTGTTCCAGGGAATGGGACCGGCATTTCTATCCCGACGTAATCCATTGATAATTTCAATGAATTCTTTTGTAGCCTATTTATTAAAATAAAAATAAAAAAAACTCTTTATCCGTCAAATTCAATAAGCAGCGCGCACTTCGCACAAAGGACAAAAACAAAAATCCGCTCTCGACGTCGTATGACGCAAATAAAATCACCTAGCCGTCAGTTTAGATTATTTTTAGAACGGGAAAAGCAGAATTTGATAATTTATTCAACATACACAAAAAACGCGATTACAACGTCGTTTTCTCGCGTTAACCCCATTCACTTAAAATTCAATTTTTTCTTCGTAAACCCGCGTGAATCATTACGCAATGTTTCAAATGAGAAAAAGATGAGCTATAAAGTTCAGTTTTTGACTACGGAATAGCATCGCTCGGAGGAAAACAGAAAAGTCAACTACAGCCTCCAAAATGGCGTTTCCGCACAGATGCTGCATCCGTTGCAATGCGAGAAAATTATCTTATTGATTTCATTTTAAAAAGCGAAGAATTAATAAAAGTCGTACTCCTAGCAACGTGTTACCTGCTTTTGACGTGAACTCAAATTGTCGTACATTGAACTGGCGTCGAACCTTTCGGGATTACGAGAAATGTTAAGGACGAAAATAGACGCGCAACTGAACGAGCATCTCTCGCGAGCAGCTGCAGCTTCAACTCGGTTTCTATCATTAAGGATGCAGTGCCACAAGCGACCAATGCATCATTTTCTCCCTCCTTCTCTACGTCAAACCGACTGGACTAACTAACAAAATATTTCCCGCTTGGTTGCAAAAATTGTTATTTCGAGTTAGTTTATTATTTATATAAAATTTAGATCGCGTACGTGCTACGTAGACAAACACGCGATTTAATAATTATAATCGGATAAAAATTTTGCATCCGGATTAGCATTCACTCGTTCAACAAATATTTTTTTCATAGAGGAATAAAATTTAAAAGAAAGTAAAAGTATTAAAAAGATATTTTAAAATAACCCGGACTCAAATTCGCTTTTAATAAATCCGAGTTCCTTATAAGAGGTGTGGCTATCCTCGTATGGTATTTACATAGGCAACGTTGGCATATTGCATCCTGTGCGAAAAGGTGTGGAATGGAGTTGCCACGAGTTTAATAAAAATCACGAATTAATCGGAAGCTGAATTAATCACGTAGCATCACGGATTCACGGTTGATTTGACAAGTTCGACAATTACGGCAATTAAAATTCTCTAACTCTAATCCCCGTAAATTTATGGCAATACCCCCATCAGTTTCGTGAACCGGGATAGGTTGCTATTATTTCTGAAACGTAGCACCTTTTTCGGGAATTTAATTGTACTTATATTCAATAACTTAAAATTGAAAATCAGTGGCATGTCTTTTATTAATTTTAAATCTTAAATAAACCCTTACGGTTCGAGCTAACCAGTGAATGCGCGTAAAATAAGACAGTGAGAGTTGTACGACCATTTGACAATGAACGATTGTCATCGGCGAAGGTCGAAAAATAAATTTATAAGTAAAAGATGAATTAACTCACCACCTCCTCCTCAGTTGTCAGCGAAGAGGCCATCTTATTTTGGGTTTCACTACAACCCGGCAACAAAGGCTACACTCGCCCGTAATCATAACCGAAATTACGTCTAGTCGATCGCTTTTTCCATCGTTCGATATATTTTTATACATTCGATTTCGTTCGATCAAAAAGTGTACTTCGTTAGGTGTTCGCTAGTTGTCGCGAAAGTATTTCGCAACGATAACATTCCGTTCTGTGTGTAAATGCGCATCTCGTGATATCGATCAATCAGGCACGCGCGTGTTGTTTTGGACGTGCTAATTTCGTTCCTTCTTTTTCTCGGATTCGGAGGATAGAAAAGAGAGAAAAAAAGTAGAAATCGACGAAACAGCGGTGGTTACGTTATGCATATTTTTTTGATGATTTAGCATTTCTTTTAAGCTCGAGGGAATTAATAATGGAATAAGCTTTTATCTACACCAAAGCTTGGAGCAGCGCCGAGCGTCGACCCAATGTTAGTGTGACGTCACGAATTCAGCCATCTTGTCAAAGTTGGGGGTTAATACGCAGAGCAGCTTCTTTTGTTTTCTGTACGTCTGTTGCAAACTGTGTTTAGTTGCTCGATAAGTGGTCCTGATTCTTTCGCAGGAATCCGTCAACTAGTAGGATGGCTCAACAGCCAACAACCAGTGCTCTTCGAGCTCTCGCTTTAGAATACAAAAGCAATCAAGAAGAACCCGTCGAAGGTTTTCGTGTGAAATTAGTCAATGACGATAATCTGTTTGAATGGGAAGTAGCGATATTTGGACCTCCCGATACATTATATCAAGGTGGCTATTTTAAGGTGAGTTTTGCCGTCGATCTATATTTTTTTCTACGTCGCAATGAACGATTGCACACAAAGAAGAACAATCGTTTCGTTATTCGTTGGTGCAGAAAAAAATTTTTTTTTTTTTTTTGGAGGTTGCAGTTGAATGTCTTTTGCTAATTTTATTTACTGACTGAGGTAATTTTGACTATTTAAGGCTCACATGAAATTTCCACCAGATTACCCATACTCGCCGCCGAGTGTACGTTTTTTAACTAAAGTTTGGCACCCGAATGTTTACGAGGTGACGTCACGAACTGAATATTTTTCAGCGACTCGGACTCTTCGAATTAAATTTGTTTGTATTTTTTTTACTTTCGTTTCTAAAGCAGAATGGAGACTTGTGTATATCCATTCTTCACCCGCCCGTCGATGACCCTCAAAGTGGCGAACTTCCGTGCGAAAGGTGGAATCCAACGCAGAACGTGAGGTAAACCTGCGAGCCCACCTCGGTTTAAAATTGAATTTATTTGATCCATGATTTAATTGTAAAACAAATGGTTTAGCTCCAATTATTGTTATTACCGTTTAGAACTATACTTTTGAGTGTTATATCGCTTCTAAATGAACCCAACACATTTTCACCAGCAAATGTGGACGCATCTGTCATGTACAGACGATGGAGGGACTCGAAAGGGAAAGACAAGGAATATGAGAATATTATTAGGTGAAGCATATCCCGTAAAGGAATTAAAAGTTTTTCAACGGTTGATAATGTTATTTAAAGGAAACAAGTGAGTGCGAGCCGCATCGAAGCTGAAAAAGATGGCGTAGTAGTGCCCACGACGTTAGAAGATTACTGTATCAAAACAAAAGCGAAACCCAATGATGGTTCAGTGGACATGACCGACTTTTATGATGATGATTATGCCGATGACCTTGACGATGAGGATGATGACGAGGAGGAATTTAATGATGACAATGAGGATTCTGGAAACGGGGAGTCATGATGGATTTGGTTTAAATAGAGGGGACAAGTGTTTTACAACATAATTTTTTTTGCTTAATCATCATCGTTCAAATGAAAATGGCTACATAGTCCTGAATATTAACTCAGTTGGGTTCAGATGGGTTAATATTCTCCATTGGTTTTGCAGGTGATTTTGATGGTTATTAACTTATAAACTTTGTCTTGCCCGAAACAAAAATTTCTTGATTGTGAACTACTTGTTAATTTAAACAAAAATAATAATAATAAAAGTGGTATCCAGAATTTACTTTAAAAAATAAATTTCCAGTGTGCATTAAAATATGAAATTAGAACGCCTTAATTAAAGAAAAATAATAATTTAACCATTTTTTGCGCAAATGGGCTGCTATTTAATCATGTTTCCGTTATAACTTGGCTCCGTACTTCAAATTTAATTTTTCTTTTTCTTTTTCTTCTTTTAGTTTTTTTTAACTTTGCTTTTCTTTCGTTAATTTTGCAGTTACTGGTAAATGCTTCGGGGTTGTCATTCGACATTCTTAAGATTAGATACGACGCAGTTACCGCGTACTGTTAAATATTTTGAATGTTATCTGCACTGGTATTCTGATTGTCATGTAACTATTACGAATTTGTGTCTCGAAAACTTGCGTACAGGATTGCAATTACAGAACCTCCTGTTTTTCCCTGCTAAATTCATCCGCAGAAGGAGATTCTAAACAAAAATTGGTCGCGTGAAATTTATAACTTTAATCTCGCAAAGTGAAGGCTACTAGAAATTTCAGGAGGGTAAATTATTTTTGTTAGGCAAATTCCTCTAAGTACAAGAACACAGTACAACGGTACCAAGAATTTCCGAAATGTAGACGCCTTACTGTAAATGTCGTGTAATTTTGATGGTTCTCTGATTGGATTACTGGATAACACAAATTCGTTGGAATGTAAATGTAGAATGGATGATTATTTATTATTTCAAAGAATTTCGAACTTATTAGCGCTGTAGATTATTATTTTTCTTTGTTTTGTATTATAATAGATAAACCGTTTGGACAAGTATTTTTTAATGTAACTCGTGTAATGTTGTCATGCATTTGCCCACTCTATTTCTCATTTTTGATTCAAAATGGCAGCTAGTTTACCAATAAAAATACGAATTCTTCATTTCTGGAACAAAATTCAATTTTACGCGGAACTGCCATTCTGAACAGATTTTCTGACAAGAAACGTCCGTCTCACAATTGTCACTTTCAAATAATAAATTTATCTTCCTTTTTTCTTTACGAAGATTACTGCCGTATCGCTCAGCGCCGATTTATTTACTTTTCTCAAAGCAGCTTGAGTAAAATATTTATTAAAATTAAAATCTCTCGATTAAGATTACAATCATTTTCTCAGTATACATTTAAGTGTCTTAAATTTGTTTTTAGTTTGTATTCTTATAATGAATGTCCGGTTGTGATCTTAGTTTCTCGGCAGCCTAAAGAAGAATAAAGAGACAGGTGAAAATGACGAAATATAAATTTTAAAACATTGTTTTCTCGTACTTTCTCCGCCGTTAGATCTCGTTGAGCTTGAGCCAGCATTTCGTAACCGACCATAAATTTTTTAACCGAAGCTGACCTCAGAAGTGGAGGAAAATAGAGCGCGTGAAGTTGCCAATGTTGGTTATCCTTGGACCACATTTCTCCAGTGGGAGCTCCTGTGAAAATAAATAAATAAAACAACTTGTTTATATCTAACTCCAATACAGTATATAAAATGTATACATTTGGATTTGCTTACTAACCGTGCCATCCCATCGAGTAAGGAAAACTCGTACGAAATAAATTGTCGTATTTGATAAGTAGTCGTTTCATTACATCGGCTAATTCTAGAAATAAAATTTGTTCTCACTTCGAAGAATTACGTGGAGAAAATTAATAATTTACTATTACCCTCCTTCTCTTTAAGCGACAAATCTTGTAAACGGAGAACGTGTCGCTTCGGGAGCACCATCGATTCGAAAGGCCAACAAGCCCAGTAAGGAACCACCGCCAACCAGTGTTCATTTTCAACTATGATTCTTTCCTGTTTGGGAAAAAAAAAATTCAGTAATACAAAATATAACTTTTAATCCGTATCTAACCTTTTTTTCTAGTTCTAGATTCACGTAGTCCAGCAGTAGCGGTCGTCCGTGTTTTTTGTAATATTGTAATTGCATTCGATCTTTAATTCTCGGTTCGTCGGGCAAAAACGAACTGGCCCAAATCTAACGTCAAAGACACAATTGAGTAATTACGCTCGAATACATTCGTAAAATAATTTAATTTTATTGTCATTTACTTGGCAGTGGGGATGTGGATTCGAACATCCCATCACAGCACCCCGATTTTCAAAGATCTGTTTTTAGAAAAATTTATTCGAGTAGCGAGTTACGGAAATACGACAAAGAGTTTGCGACACGCAAATTTTTTGTATTTTGCGAGCTCTTTATTGCTACGAGTAGGTTAAGCATTTGTGTGACATAACGTCCGATTTGATTTGATACGCTCATTTTGTTACCAGACGAATCAAATCCTAGTGATAATCCTAATTTAAAGTTATTTTGATGGCAAATAATAGGATTTTTTTTAAATGGAATTATTTGACGGTGAAATTGGATTCAATTTAAGTACGACCTTGCAATTTTACTTTTTACGATTGTGACTTGTTCCACTTTCACCTTACAGTGAACTGAAATAAATTATCGTATCAATGTATCATCTTTTGAGATCCAAGTTTTCAAGGCTTAAAAGACAGCCCATTAGAGTCAATTGTA
>JAQIWS010001342.1:0-11960 GCA_034696085.1 Stigmatogaster subterranea | reverse complement strand
GAGAGTGGGGTATAAAAAAAATAGGGGTTGGTCTTTTCTATCCATATACAGTATATACTCGGATTGGGATCTCGCTGATCCTCGTTGATAGCTATGGGTCATAACTCTTTGCTGACAATGAATGGGAAAACAGAAGCGAATAGGACGTTCCCTGCTGGGATAACTCATCATTTTTACGACGAGGGATTACTGCGCACACACTACACTGCCCGTATAGTACAACCCTTTTCCCTACTGGGAAATCACTATGACGAAACGCGTGACGGAGACAGTGTGTAACGATGAGGGTTCTTGTGAGGGGTACCGGGAATACTAATTCAAGGATTATGCGTAAACAAATTAAACAGTGACATTTTCCCATCTAATGCACATTTTTTTTTTAAATATATTTTCCGTCTCAAACCCTCTTAAAGCTCAAGAGCTCACACAACATTGCTAATGCCAGTAATTCCTCTTAAAACGACTTTCCGTTTTTTTTAACTTTTTTTTTTTTTTTAAATACATTTTTTCCCTCTTTTAAATTTAAATCATGGTTATAAAAGCCAACGGCAGATGGAGTGGGTGCTGAAAAGTTGCGCGGGTGGAGCTGGCGCTGTTAGTTACTCCGATATCGATTCGCACATCACGCAAGGTAAAGTAGAAGAAAATTTATGCCAGCACTAGCAAAACAAAAGCTACAAACTCGCGTAAACTGCTTCTACTTCGGTTTTAACGGATAAAAAAACATCGGGAAAAAAAAAGATCCCGTCTCTATTTTTTTATTTATTTGTATACTTACTTCAAATTTTTTTTTTCCAGATAAATCGAACACACCAAAAACAAAACCAAACGTCACTTCTACCACAAATTACACATCACCACTAAAAATTATGCCAAAAAAAAGCAACAAAAAATTTTAAAACCCTGAAAAAATTTGTTTTAAATCTGCAATTTTCCAATAATTTCCACTCTTCCATTATTTCCTCAACATCGCTCCATCTCCTCTCCCTAATAAAACAAAATTGCGCGACATAACGACGGTGCTTAAAGGGGGAAAAACTAAAATCAGATTTATAAAACAAAAAATCTAGGTTAGGCTCCGGAACCAACAATTTCACGCGCAATTCGCAGCAAAGCATATTCGGCTTCGGAGGCAAAAATGTCCCCGATTCTTCCAACGTTCGGTCAACCGGATCAATAGCTGACTCGAGTTGAGTTCGCGTGCGAACTTGCCTTGTGGGACTGATCAAAGGGTTTACCGATTGACAGCAAGAAGAGGGAGCTCGGAAAACAACAAGAAAATGGGTAGGAGGGAGCCGGGAGTCCGGTGTCTTGGGTAAATTGCGGGGGATGAGAAAGAGAGAGAGGAAGAAGTGTAATAAAGACGCGGACAAATGAACAAAAAAAAGTAATGAGAATGAATTGTGGTGTCTGGTGGAGAGTAAATGTCAGCGTTCGATCTCGCGGGATAAGGATGACGTCAATTTTTTTTTTTTCCTTTTTTTTTTTTCAAGTCGATATTCTAAAAATGATGTAGTGTTTCGGTATACAGTACAAGTACTCGGTATAAAAGTTCATTTTATAGTGACTCGGCTATATTTTCCAGAAAAAAGGCATTTTCGTAATATTTTTCAGTCAGTGTTGCAATATACAAAAAGAATCCAAATCTTCAGCGAAACCCTTTTTTCTTTTAACATCAATTCCAACGGAATAAAAACCGAGCTCTCAAAGAAAAAAAAATTCCGCAATATCGAATTTACAACCAATAAAAAAGGAAGCGATACACTGATCGAGGCACTCTTTCGCCCTCTAAATTCCAATTTCCTTTCAACTAGGCCTACTTGTGAAATTTACTTTCGTGACATATCAATTTTGCAGTAGATATTACATTCCTCAACTTTTCCTCAACCCGATGCCCTTTAGTCTCACTTTTGTATCATTCGTCGACATTGCTTTTCAACGCGTGTCCGTCAGTCAGTCCGCCATTGTTAAAGTTTACGTTCGACAAACGACAACCTCGGGCGAGTCGAACTCTGTTTAGAACATCAGTAGTTGCGGGTCACCCAAACTGATTTGGCAGCGGAAATCACCATCGGTGCATTTACATAAAGCGCACCGCTGCACTTGTTCGCCACGGGGGAAACAACGATACAAACCGCGTCTAAAAGACACCGTGAGAACGCCTGCGTGGTCGCAGTTCAAAGAACATCAACCCCTTCAGGGGTGGTAAAAGTCTAGACACACTTAGAAACAAGAAAAAAGACATCGAAAAAGAGAAACAGAGAAAGAAAAAAAAAAACTTTTTTTCTTTTTCCTCCTTCGCTCATCGCCACCTGTCGACGTCAAATAGAAATCTCATTTTCTTCGCTCAGCCCACTGGCCAAAAATTCTAAACACATTTCTATCCATAAAACAAAACCATCTTATTAAAATACAGTATTGATTTTCATTCATAATATATATACAAAAAAAAAAAAAAAAAAAAAAAAGCAAAACTTGTCTCAAAACCACCAACCCCCATCCTCTTTAAAATCCTTAACACTACACTTCGCCGGTAAAATTTTTCGCAGATTCGACTCTACGCCAGTCGTCGTCTCTTTCTACAAAACATTCACACGTGATTACCAATGTCGGTCACGTATTTCACTGAGCTAAAACCAATGCCCGATTTATAGTAGCTCACGACGAGCCCCTTGGCCTCTAAAAACAAGCTTTGCTGATCATACGAGGCCCCCCACCAATAAAACCATTCACCACAGCTTATACAAATGATCATATTTCTCCCTCTCAGACCAAAACTATAAGTATAGGACCCAAAGGGTTGATTAGGTGCGTAATAAAAGTACGCGCTATAAAACCGTACCGAAAACGAGACGAGAGGCATGAATAGAAATAGTTATTAAAGAGCGTCAATACGTGAAAATATAAAATATAAATAACAAAATAAATTTAGAAAGCCAAATTTTATTATTTATTCAGTTGTAGTTCGAATCGACAATGTCGGGTTAAATTTTCGATACCATGTTTTATTCTGTTAATTTTTATTATAATTTAATTTTTAAGGTGTGTCTCGTCATTTCGTTTCCTATTTATCAGCTTTAAAACGAAAAGACGGGTCTCAGATATTTCGTTTCTTAATCATTTTTTGTTCATTTCTCCACCGTAAATGAACATTACAAATCTTCAGAATTTCATTCTGCCTGCAGGAAGACGGAAAATTGCGATCTTTATTACTCTCCGGCGCACTTCAACGGTAGACACGGACACAAATTAAGATGCACGAATATGTTTGCATATTTTTTCTCATCAAATATCCAATCTTATTCATCTTCCCCTTTTTCTTTTCTTTTCTTTTCTTTTTTCTTTAAATTTCATCTCTAAATCGTGAACCCCCAAATGACAATACCTTTGCATTTCCATTACTCAAAAAGCAAAACGAGAAAAAGAAATCTTCTTACCTTATACAACACTACTACAAAACCGTCTTAAATTCCCATTATTATTTACGTTCAAAACTCCCCGCCCCCCAAAAAAAAATTACCTCTTAATTAAAAATTGCGTTTAAAAAAAAGCGTGTTCACCAAAGTCGTATATTTCTTAATACCCTTTTCTGTCATTCATTTCATCCTCACCAGTCTCGCGCTCATTTTCCACACGAGAAAAGAGCGCTTCAAACGAGAAAATTTAATTAAAACTATCGTTTCGACCTTATATGAAACCTGGAGACAGCTCAAAATTTAATTGCAATGTTGCAATCAACCAACCGTGACAATAATCTCTCCTGCTCAAGTCGTTTGCCGCCGAAATGCATTACGGGGTGGCGTCGTCGTGAACAAAAGACATCTGTTGCGACTAAGCTGCATTTGAATGTTCTCGCAACCACTTTCGCTTTTCCCAGCAGGCCATCGAGGATAAAGAATGTTTTGACTTCGCAGGTACCTGTAATCAATAACGACTACACCCTTTCGCTGAGATGCGCGCGCTCTTCCTTCATCATGATGAACAGTCGCGGCCTCTCAGTCTCTCACCTGGCTCACGCAATGGGGCTCTAGGGTTCCGTCTTTCTCCGCCACCAAACTTGTTTCTACTCGGTCGTCAAGTATAATTCACAAGATCCGATCCAATTTACGACTCATTGTACCGAATGGTGGGAGTTTGGCAAAAGGAAGATCCGATAAATTGTCTTAAAGCGGACCATCGAAATGGAAATTAATGCTCGCGCGACAAAAATCATGGGTTTTAAGTAACGATGGGTTTATCATCAACCACGTCGTAATGATGAATACGAAATTCGTCCGCCTTATTTTTATTATCACTAAACCGCGACGTCTAGCGTCGTTCCATCGCAACCTCGTTGTGGATTATACGACTCCCCCGCAATCAAATACCACTCCTTCTCACTTTTATACGACGAAAAACAACAACGATATTTTTCTCGGCAAGAGTTTAAATAAAATAACATAAAATAAAATAAACTTTATCGATATCACATTCGCGAAACCTATAAAAAAAACTAAAAAAAACACGCGAACCCAATTTCCTTTCAGACTTGTAGAAAACAAGTCGACAACTCGATTAGCAAAGTGGTAATCCATTCATTTGACCCAACAACTCACCCGGCGTTACTCGAAATAAAAGAAGATCACCTTCACTTCCATCGATCGGAAACCCCTCGAATTGAACTGTCGTCCGCCCACGCGACCAAAAACGGCGCGATGGAGAGAAGGAGGGCGATCAAGCATGACATCTTGAGCCCACCTCTCCTCTCGCCCTCTTCCTTGATGGCAAGTGGCAGGAAAAGTAAACAACCCAGTGCACTTTGCCTGCCAGACACGACTCGACCAATCAGAGACAAAAATGCTTTCCTCCCCCTCATCGTTGAGGTAAGAGGCGACACTTCTATCAAACGCCGCCTTCCCGCTTTTTATTTCCGTTAACCCCATGAGTACTCAACCTCTGGGAATTTTTTTTAAAACTCTCTTTGGTTTTTGTAGGTAGTCAATAAAAATCCAAATCTCAAAATCTAAATTCTAAAAATTCGCATCACGGTCGAAAACGAATCGATAATTTACCTCGCAAGCGCCAATTTTCTCGTCTGTTTTATCATTTATCATTTTCAATTAAATTATATGAATTTTCAAAGACAGTCTTTTTCTCTCTCAAAGAACTAATCCTTTTCTTCTTCCCGATTTTACCGTTAATAATACCGAGATTTCTTTTCAATTAATTTTCCTTTTTTCCTTCTTCAACGACGCATACTTTTTTACCCCCATTACTTTTCTCATTTATCGCGAGCAGTGTCACGCACTCAACTTTACACTTGAGTTTTAGTTCACGTCGTACTTTTTTTTTTATTTTAAACTTTAATCCCGAATGATGAGTGAATGACATTTATCGGATAACTTAAGCATCGCAAATCTCTCCTTTTTTTTTTCCATGTGAAGCTTTTTTTGTTGGGTATTAAAAATCAATTTTCCATTTAAAAATCTCAGAAAAAATGTTTTCTTTCGAGATTTGACTCTCCCCTCCCGAAAAAGTAAATATCACTCAAATTCCATTATTATTCTTGCAAAAAATAAAAAAAACAAAAAACAAAAAAAAATTCAAATTCTTCATTTTCCAACTTTTGAAATAAAAATTTTTGTTATTCGACGTAATTAAAATAAATAAATAAAAAAACTAACTGCAATATTTTTTATTCTAACAAGAAAATACAGGTTCTTTTATTGCTATTATTTTTCTCATTTAACCAGAGTTTAAAAATTCGTGGAATTTTTTTCCGAAGGAAGAAAATATTGCAGAAAATTCTGTTTACAACGCACGCAGGTGGAATGTCCGTCGAGTAATTGAAAAATGTTATGAAAATATGTAAAAAAAAATTATTTTATCATACCGACCAACAAAAACTATTTTTTTAATATTAGTATATTATAAATTACATACTTTCGTACTCAATGTCTCAAATCCTTTCATCGTTTGATAGACTTTATTTTTTGCTTATTATGTGACGATGGAAAGGAAAAAAATTTTAAAATACAGTTAGTATACACAAAAAGTGTCGTAGAGTTAGGGACAAGGCGAAAATGAGAAATTATGGATTTCTTGTTTAATCGTCTCACGTCAAAGAAAAGCCACTTTGATGAAGAGGCCTCGCCCAAGAAAACTCTCGATTTGGAGCTTGCAGTGTATTTGCTCAAAAGATTTCCTCCGAGTGACGAAAAACGATTTGTATCTTAAACACCAAATTTTCTCCATCTACCTTCTCTAACCTTCCCAAAAAAAAAAAATACAAAAAGCAAATGACACACTGCGCACACAAACTTTACTCGAAGATGCAGTATTATTATTATTCTTATAACTAGTACTATTACTGCATTAAATTTAAATTATATTTACAATTCACGATTGACTTTTCCCTTCACGCATCTGCAAACATAAATATACGTTTTTTCAACTCGGAAATCCGAAACATCAACAAACTGGGAATACAAATCCAAACGAAACGGATTTTGTTTGTATTTAGCCGCGTTATCAGATGAATTTGTTGGTGGCAGTAATATGAGATTTTAATTGCGAACGCAGCCCTTGCGAAGATAAGAGAACTAACGAGTTGCATACAAATCACCAAAATACAAGGACACACCGCAAACACGCGGATTAGCCTTAGCTCAACACAACTCCCGACAACCGCAGCCTCTTCAAAACTCATCTTGGCGTGCAGAGTATCAAAATTACTGCCCAAATTGCGTTTCATATTTAAAATACCTGTCAACGGACGACAATGTTCCTCTAAATTCAGACATTTTTCCTTCGTTTATCGCGTCGCCGCTGGAAAGCGAATTATTAATTAGAAGAAAATAAAAATTCACGACTTCATGCCAAATGTTTGCACAGTGCACAGTTTTATTTATTCAACGAGTCGCAGCCATTCGTGAATTTTTTATCTCGCCGAAGTATTTTCATTTCTGGCAAGCAGTCAGACTTTTGACCGCTTTACTTACTTTTAAGCTTCTTACGTCGGCGCGTTTTAAAAGACGTGAACTATGAACTTAATTATCAATTATAAGCCGCGCCATTTTTCACGGATGAAAAAAAAAAATCACAAAGCCATTTATTTCCTAAACTTCCGAGAATATCTTAAAAGTAAACATAATACTTTACTTAACTTAATTCAATCACACCGGAAAAACTTTTTCCAAACAACAAAATTTGGGCCACAAATTTTTTGTCCGACTTTGCATTCAATTTGGTGACCAACCAAACGCACCACTATCGTATCAAATATGAATACGGGATGAAAATGGAATTTGAAAAGAACGCGTCGACTTTTTAGCCTAAAGAAAAAGCACTTTAAAGCATTCGCTCGATCTCTCAGATACATCATGGCTGACTTGAGCTTTACTCTATAAAACTGCTTTCACCTAAAGTGACTCCATCTTTCAGTCGAATAGAAAGTAAGAAACAGGACGGAAAGTAAAAAGCTTTTAAGAACCAAACACTCCTCGAGAGAAAAACAAAAAGCACAAAAACCACACAAATGATAACTTGAGGGAGAGAACACTAACAAAAAGATAGCGGTATAATCGTGTTTACATCTGTCTACTTGTTCCAACGAAAAAAACCTGTCACGATTCTTTCACTCAAAATCCACCGACGCTCCGCGCACCTTAAACTATTTTATAAAATACCTTATTTTAAAACCTTACAAAAAATTTTAAAATAAAGTTAAACTGTTTACTCGCACGTGTTCGAACCCAAACCTCTTTAAACGGTTTAAACTCATCGCCAAACTTGGCTACCGAGTCAAAGAGCTGTAAAGAGTAAATTCACTACATCAATATTTGCCCAAAGTTCAAATTTTCACTTCTTTTATTAATTTAACCGACATAATCCAAATTACAGTGACCGAGTAAATACTTAACTCAAACCAAACTAAACTTCATTTCCTGGAATGTTTTAGTTAGAAACTACGACGTGGACTAACATCAATATTTTCATCTACAAAAAAACGCGTCTAATATTTGCCTTCGAATTCCCACAAAAAAGCGGATGATATTGATTATTCCTCCGCGGCTAGCCACAATTCCACTCCGCGTCCAATAATTATCAGGGCGTCTTTTCTACCCCCACGACGTTATCACGACTCCCTCATTTTTTTATTATTTTTCTCCCCACAATCTTTTACTACCCAACCTTCGTTTTCGGACTACTAATTTACGACGTACTCATCTTTCGAAACGTCACCGGTCAACTTTTTACAGTTGCGGTCAATCCCTCCTTATTCTTCACCCATCCGCAAAAAAAAAAATCTTAGCAATTTTTACGCCTCGCTATTCTCATTTTTTTTATACCCAGTCTTCCATTTTAATCAGTTCCTGCGCAACGGAGGAGATGATATAATGTATGTTTCCAGGGCGATGATGAAACGAGGGAATCGATTTGGGCAAAATTCATCCACACAAACAGAACCTCAAACAAGAACTTCGCTCTGCACGTGAACATGTCAGCAAAGTGTGCGCGCAGTAACACCCGCGAAATGAAAGCCCCCACAGATAATGAAACTAATGGAGGCTGAGGCGAGCAACAGCAATCAAGGAACAATAAGATCATCATCTCAACATGGGAATCGAGGTCCAATCAGCCAAACGCGACACGTGGTGGTGAGATAAGGAAATGACCTCCTGAAAATATTTTTATATATAATATAAAATTCGATACTACGACGTAAAAAAAAAATTTTTTTTTTCTGTATTTAATTTTGTAAAGATTTTTTAAGACTCAAAATTACAATCGATTGTTTTTCACTTTTACGCAAGGTCGAATTGGAGAAAAACAAACAAGAAACGAAAGATCATCAATTCTAAGCTCAATTTTTGGCACCGCATTCCCGAAAGAAAGAAAGGAGGGAAAAATACATTTTATATCAATCTCGAAATTTATTACCTCGATTCGCTTCTTAACATTTTGACGACATTCGTGAAAACTCACAAATCCAAACAACACTTCGCGCGCATAATTGCAAATCCGATGATAAAATAAAAAAATTTTATTATTTTTTGCTCTAAGTACAATTTTCCGTTTCTAGGAAAGAGAAAGCGTAGTATTAAAAATTCTCTCTACCGTGCTCAGCAGGGCTGTAAAGAAAATATTGAGGCGCGAGAAAGAACGCTAGGTATCGGATGGTTGCTTTCTGTTTATATCTATAAATTCGCATCGAGGAAAGATAAAAAAAATAAAAATAAACAAAACACAAGCAAAAAGAAAAATACATTTTGACGAAAAGAAACTTTTTTTCAAATAAAGAAAAAAAAAAATGAGATAAGATATAAAGCGACTTTCGTGATATCTGACACCTGTATCTTCTCGAGAGAATTAAATTTTCACCACCGAAAACGTCGAGCAAAATTGAAAATTGTGAGTATTTTTTTTCTCCAACCCCCCTCACTCCTTCGCTTCTCCAGTTCTGCATTTCCTTCAGGTGTGGAGATATTATCCCGACGCCCTGAGGAATCTAACTCGTTTACTACTTCACTCTTCTATTTCTTTTCCTTTTTCCTCTCATCTAGAAAATCTTTTCCCTTCACCCAGAGTCACAAAAGTTCATTTTAATTTGCTTCAATGTCTGCCATCTAACGACAACCGATCAAACTAACTTCAAAGTCGATAGATTTTTCGACAAGATTTCTCCTCTCTTTTATAACATTTGCACATTAATTTTGAAATAAAAAAAAAAGATTTAAAAAAAAAAATAATAATCATCTTTTCCTTTAATTTCTCTTCTTTAAAAAAGTAAAAAAACAAAACAAATAAAAAACAAATAAAAATTTCATATTTAAAAAAGAAAAAATTTGTTAGATTATTTCCTACTCAAAAATAAAAAAAAATTTTGTAATCTCAATTTGCATCTCAAAAATGGTAATAAAAAAAAATTTTATTTAAAAAAAAAAAAACTTAGCAAAAAAAAAAAAAATGCGAAAATCCAGTGAAATTTAATGAAGTTTTTCCGGTAACAGCTTGACACTTTGACACTCGAGGGAGTAGCTATCGAGTACACACGCAAAAAAAAAAAAAAAAAATCCCCCCAAAAAATAACCAAAAAAATGAGGCAAAATGATGGTGAGGGTGGAAATAAACGCACAAAAGAGAAGACAGAAAACTACATAGATGGCAGGTTAAAAGAAACCATTTGCTTCTCATCCATCTCAGTCAAACTGACATTTACAAGAATAAAATAAAAATGAACCAAAATAATAAAAAATCAAAAAAAAAATCAAACGACCGAAGAAGAAAAAAAAAACCCAAATAAAAAATAATAATTTCCTCCCACTCCGCTACACTCCGTACCGTACTTGTATAACATTAAGGTCGAATCATGGCAGCATTCGCGATGCTCATTTGTCAGAACAATGTGCGTTGGGCGCTTATGAAGTAGCGCGGGGTGTGGCACTGATGGTGTTTCGGGCCACGATCCCGATCCGTCACTGTTCCGGCGGGAACTTGAAACGATTTCTCAGCCGTAGCAGGAAGGATAGGGTCACAATATAAGAAAACATGAAAAGAAATCTTATTTGCTGAGTTCTTTTCATGATAGCAACATCCAAGAGATTGAAGTTGTTTCCTTTTTTTCTTCCCTTTTTTTCCCCCTCTTTCTTCTATTCTTTCCAGATGCGCGTTTCTGATTGAATGCAACAATATTGCAACAGCATCCACCGCCAATTGAAGGAACTACTGCTTCAATTTCTCGCACGGCGGAATGCTGACGTATGATTATTGGTCTTGTCACGGACTGGACGCACGAAGTTCGCGCGCTCAACGAAGGTTTCAAAAGATAAAAAACCAAACAAAAAATGGAAAAAAAAAAAATGAAAATTGAGTTTTCAAAAACAACTAAAGCGCACCTGCAACCCTTAAAAAAAAAAAAAAAAAAATTCCTCACCATAAAAAAAAAATCTCATTTTCATTAATCAAACTAAAATTTCGTCTACCTCGTAACTTTTGTTTATTTTCCTTACACTACTAAAAAAAAAAAAAAAAAAAAAACAAGATGATTAGGAACCCCCCCAAAAAAAAAACCCAAAAAAACTTATTTTTTCATCTTATCAGGCTAATTCCTCTTGTGATTATTATTACCTTTCAAGGTGATGCCATGTAATTACTGTGATAAAGCTATTCTTGTTAACTTGGCTCTCTTCCAGAAAACAGAAGCATTTTGAAGTAAAAAAAAAAAAATAAAGAAATAAAGAAGAAAAAGAAAAAAAAGTGAAATAAAATTGCACGCTCTTCTTCTTCCCATCCATCCCATCCCCTTCTCTTTCCCCACACACACCCAAACACAAACGTGTGCATCACCATTGCACGCGACATGTGACAGCGTTCATCTTACCATCTCGCGTTTGCAAAATAAGACGCGTGACAGACTAGACAACCGTATCCACTAACACTCGCTTAAAGTATAGTCATGCACGTGTACACGTGTAATCAGACACACATTAATGCCGAGCGAACGCGTTTTACGTGTAAAATACGAGTGGCACTGCTCAAAAAACATTCTCAAGAAACGACTCGTGAATAAATATAAATATATCTCTTTACTGTATACATTATGTACAAAAATCCAAAAAAGACATACGAGAAAAGAAAATCTTCTTGGCACGTATTCGTTTACACGACAATGTTTTCTTAACCATTTTCTTCCCTTTTTTCTCACTGTCTGGTAAACACACACGAGAAAAGAAAATTAATTATTCAAAACGCATTCTCTTCCTCCTTAACAAAACAACCAACGAGCGGACTAATAAAAGGCCTCAAATGCTCAACATGCAAACACATACACAAATCCACGAATAATAAAAAGCCTTATTGCATTTTTATCAAAATCAAAACATTAATGAGTTTTGTTTCAATATAAAGCCAATGTTCAACCCGTTATGCATAATGAATGCGGTTCAAAGCGTTGCCAAATTGTTTTGTTTCCCTTTTTT
>JAQIWS010001341.1:0-11966 GCA_034696085.1 Stigmatogaster subterranea | reverse complement strand
TTTACAACAATTCCACCGTTTTACAAATTGTGTCAAAATGTACAACTCTCACGTGCATAAATGCACACGAATTATCGGAAAAAGCAATGGAATAGATGTATATAAAATTTTTAACTGTCAAACCTTACAATTCATATGAGTATTAATATTGATTAACCATACAGTAATTCCAAACAGCTGTGACGGGTGTACTGGAAAAGACATTGTATCATAAGTTATCAACAGCCAGAAATAATTACAAAACAATTTTTTTCAACTCGAGCAAAGATTTGCTTTATAAAGTGCAATGAACAACAATGTCTTAAGTGAAGAAGATTAAAGCGAGCGCAGTCGCAAAATAGTGACAGTCAAGTTCCGGAGATTGACAAATATTTACGGTCGTTGCCGGTTAATAAACGGTCTAGATCAACAGATGATACTCCCGTTAATCACGTGAATAAATGGCTAACAGATAATATATAGAATTGGTTAAGACAAAAAATTCTAAACAAATATTCAGATGATTTACCAGTTGCACAAATGACAGGTTGTACAAATGACAGATTAAAAACAACGTCATCTATTAATACGGTATTAACACGGCCTTCTACGTGAAATTCATTTAAAAGTTAAAAATACAACATCGGCACAAAATACACGACTTCAAACCTGAATTTCACTGAAGTCATGTACCTGTAGGGCTTAAAAGCAACTTAGATATTGTCACATCAATATGGAAGCAAAACTTAACGAAAAAGTCACCTTTCCTTTCTCAAGGATAAACATTTTGCGGTAAGCAGTAACCAAATATACAGTAGCAATTTTTTACATCTGTTCAACAAAATAACAAAGCCTTAATGTTTAGAAAAGATCTACAAAATTCAACCTAATTAAAGCTGAACTTCATACCAACAAACATTGCAAAATATTCTATTGATTACACTTCTTGAAAACACTTCTTGTGATGTACTAAATACGAAAAATTACAGTAATAAAAAGAACAGTCGCCCAAACAGCTACAGTTGGTCATCGGACGACACACAAAACCAGACAATAATAATAACAATCCTGAAAAAGGAGAACGTGCAGTGGAGAAAAAACGAAAATAACTAATCCTCAATTACATACCTCAAAATCAAAATTGATATTCTCATAACTTAAAAGAAACAAATTTCTTAGTTAATCAAACACTTTTTTGAAAATTATCCAGACTACAACACTACTGTATATAATTCTAATTTTGAGTGAGTTTACTTCACAACTGTTCAAGTAACAGTGAAACTGCTAATATGAGCCAAGAGAAATTGTTTGCAATCCACAATTCAATATTACTACAAAGTAATTAATTTATTCACAAACTACACGTGAATATTATTAGTAAATAAATTATTACAAAATAATTCACAATTACAGTGTTGCTAGTCAACAGACGTAGATACAAGAGTTTATTTTTCCGCAGCCACAATAATTATTGCAGTGCCGAGCGAACAAGAGGAATAGTATTTGAACGACTACCCCTATTTGTGTG
The DNA here is from genome assembly GCA_034696085.1 of Stigmatogaster subterranea. Taxonomy (NCBI): domain Eukaryota; kingdom Metazoa; phylum Arthropoda; class Chilopoda; order Geophilomorpha; family Himantariidae; genus Stigmatogaster; species Stigmatogaster subterranea. Next base: position 10,459 of record JAQIWS010001341.1, on the reverse strand, counting down.
AGAAGTAAAAATTACAGCAATTCTTCTTCTTTCTCTCCCAGTTCTGGCAGGAGCAATTACTATGCTCCTCACAGACCAAAACTTTAAGACCAGATTCTTCGACCCGGCTGATTATATCACTGAACAAGTTAAATAAAATTTACACTTACAAAATAAGTACAACACGCCTAGAAAAGCTACTAATCTACGTCTAATCGTGGTGCTACAAACTTGCGGGTATTACCGGTAAATAAAAATTCCCAACCAAAATTACTACAAACAACTGACATGTAGTCAAATAACGTTAAAATCAAGAATTATTTTTAAAACGTAAAATCAAAATATGTGTGGATTGTGGAACGGATGTAAAATGTGCAAATTACAAGAACAAAATTTAGAATTTTACAACACCAGTTATGTGTTAAAAAATAAAGAGTTAAAATTTAAAATTTTTATAATTACAAGAACCGTATCTATTCTTAAACAAGTAACAAAATTTACAATCAGCATAAATTATCACAACCATAATAATTCAACAAAATCTCTTTCGCACGGCGCAAAAGATGTCAACTTAGGCATAACACAAATGGGGTAATTCGGACATTCTAAAATTAACAAATTTCACGTTTTCTTTTGAATAAATTACAGTTATCAAATTGAACACTCAACGTTTCTGTATAAAATTTCCAACGCGATACATTACTCTAAGAAATGACTGCACTCACACGTCGTCATCGTCACGAACCCACGGTGTTCCCATTCCACTCAAGACTCAACTCAAGTCAACACGCTCAGTAGCACGCGCTGTTTACCTCCAACGCCATCTATCGAGAACCTGAGTTCTCAAAAATTATCAATTCAACATTTGTGAAATGTAATATAAAAATCCAACGTGATATCGTTACTCCCAGCAATTACTCAAAACAAATGAGCATTGCGTAGGTAATAAATATCTTTACTGATCACGTTATCCAAAGCGACGTATCCAAACAAAAATTAAAATTAAGATAAATTCAAAACCACATTTAAGGTTATTTTCAGAACCGTGAGTTAAATCTGATTCGAGTTAACTAATCATTGACCACAACATTTAATACTTTATCCTCTTCCCATTAAATTCTTGTGACGAGTTATTGGATTAAGTCAAAACTCGTTTTCGTCAAAGAAGAGGATTTCAATCAATCAACATTAGTATATTTCACGGAATATACTAGTACTAATTAACACTGCACATTTTTAAAATCATACCAGAGAACTGTCTAACTAAACTAGACCTAATTATGACGAACTCGTTTCAAATCTTCACAACGATAAAAAAAAGTATATTAAATAACGGTGCCCAAACCACTCAACAAACTTAAGAGTGAAAACTATTTAATTAATATTAAGTACGACTCTCGCGTAATTAGAACATCTTATAATAATTCCAACATTTTATAAATTGCAGGAAATAACAAAATTACTTCACCGGTATTTATTAATAATTTTCTTCAAGATTAAAAAAAAATAAATTTCGTGCGGTAGTGGAACAAAGCGAAAAATTTCACAATCTTCACTAAACGCTTGTACGGTAAAACTCCATTTTCAATTAAATTGAAATCTTTACACATATTATTATTATTTTATAAAACAACCAGAAAAATCATCAAATTTGCATCACCGTAGATAATCACAATTCAGTGCTGAGATGACAAACATTACCAATACCGAACACCACAACAAAAATATTTTGTTAAACCGAAGACTATGTTGAGCTTGTTGCATCAATTTTTTCCACGACGCTCAATGGGAAAAGAAAAAACCGCTAACTACAACTGTGGTACAGTATATCAAAAGTTGTAAATTTTGATTGTGTGACCATTCTACTGAAGAAAAAAATTAATTTTGCTTGTAGGTATTAAAATTCAACCACAACAATATTAATATCTACAGAAAAATCACATCATAACAAAAAACGGATCAGCAGTTCAATGTTTCATGGTTAATTTTACTGGTAAGTACTTGTACAATTGTCAATCTACTCTTCAGTAGAATTCACAATAACGCGCTAAGTAAAATTAACGCAATTCCGCAGGACTATTGTAAGTAAAATTTGAAGTCCATTTTTAAATTTAAACACAGTAGTTAGAAGACCAAAAAAGCTGTCTACTAATTATGCGCAAATTTTTCCATCGGCGGAAATTTCTTATAAAAAACATTTTTCTGAGTCAATTTACGGTCGTTGCCTAAACTGGCAAAACTTCACTGAAACATAACAGGATGGTAATCAGTTTTCTTAATGTTTTAAAACTAAAAATCACAACGGTGAAATATGTTACAGTCCACTACTCCGTACAATTTATGAAAAAGTCAAGTTTCCATTTTATGAAACGGTATTTCAATTCCATTTATCGAACATCAAGAAAAAATTTAATTTCTACTCATTAAACTTATGTCAAAAACCTTAAGGGAGTTAATACACAACACAATCTGTTTTTAAGTTATAAAAACTAAGAACTTTAAATTCATAACTTTTGAATTAGACCCAGACAAAATTTGAGTTCTACATATGCAGGATTTTTAATTGACCGCACACCAGTAAAAATACGGTGCCATGTGAGATTTATTAACAATTATTACCTCCAATAAAAACTAAAATATTGTCTTAAAATAACAAGAAGTTACAAATTTCTTAGTCACAATATAGAGTCGAAGTCCAAAAATCCGGATGCCAGAGATTTGGATCACCCGAAAATCCGGACTTTCGAACTGTCAAAGTCTAAATTTTGCCTTTCAATCGAATATTTATCAAAATTCTTCGTCAAATTTGAAATATTGTATATTAAAATTTTTCCTTAAATTTGAATATTTAATATACTGTCTGAGAATCCGGAAAATCCAAAAATCCGGACGGAGCATCGAATCCCCAAGTGGTCCTAATTTTTGAACTTCTTCTTGACAATGTATCAAATATGCAAATTCATTCTGAAATCAAATGTTTTTGCATATATCAACCACGGAACATAAAAATGTACATTATGAAAAGACTAATTATATATCCTAGAATAATTCCATCGTTTTTTTCAAATTGGAACAGGACGAATCTACGGAGTTGTTTTTAAAATTTTCATTTTATCGATAAATGAAAATTTACAATCTACCACACGTACAGAACTTATTTCACTAAAAACTGTACATTGACGACAATAATTATTTTCAGGTAGTTAGAGGTTAATCAATTTTCAAGCACCTCAAAAATTAAAGCATCAATCAATGCAGAAACGGAGCAATGATAAATGTTATCAGTTAAATTTAACGGAGTAATTATGTAACGCGTTTACCCTTAACGAAATGTAATTATAAAGTAATCATATTGGTAACTACAGTATAACAAAAATTACATTTTCACAAGCAAAAAGTCTTTAACACGCTTAACCCAAAATGATGAAGCGACAATAGAAAACTTCGCTTAACGGTTAAAAACAACGTGAAAAACATTGTTGCTTTTACAGTAATAAATAAATAAGTACTAATCAAAGGGAAAACACATGGAAACACGGGTGCAGAAATTGATAACATTAGTAAATAAATTATCAAAAAATTAGTTCATTGTGCAATCTACTCGTATCACGTGAGTAACCAATAGTTTTTGCATATTAAACCGATTATCCAATACGTAAAATAATTTGCAACGTAATGTTAAACAATGTTTCTAAAATTTTATGACCAAATTTTATGAACAAATTGAAATGGTATTAAAACACAAACACTGTTACTAACACGGTACAAAAAATTTGCATTTCAGTAATAAATGAATTAAATAAGTATTACGGAGTTCAAAATTGAATGTAACCTCCACAAGTGTGGAAGGTACAAAGGGGTCAGTTTCGAATTAATTATAACGGTATTTAAAGGTATATTAAAATTCACAACAAGAACTTGTGAAAAATGTGGTCAACTAATACACAGTACAGTATAATGATATCAGCACTTTGATATCAATCTTCAAGCACCTCAAAATTAAACTTGCTCGAAAATATCACGATGTATTAACATATAGTCAGTACAGTAGTAAATCAGAATTGAACCAGAATTGAACGCATAATCTAAATTTCTGCGTGAAAAAAAATTGAAATGTGCTAATTACATTGACAAAATTTAAAATTTTACAACACGACTTAAGAGTTAAAATTTAAAATTATTCCCACCAAAATTTTACACACGCATTAAATCAAAGGGTAAAACACAAGTCCGTGCATTTACACGTTACATCACATCGTTTACACGAGGTGAAAAATTTAAAATTTCGAACCTTCACAATCTTTACAAACTAAACACCATTTATTTTTTACAGTGTGATACAGTGTATTCAGGGTTTGAAAAATGTTACTCTATGTGAACTGCACATCTCAAAAACACGATACTACCATAATTTCAATTTAAAATCATACAAAATTTATAGCATTTAGCGACTAAACATCACTACCATCGCAGAAAACTAGATATGGATACAGAGTAATATTTTCTCAAAGCATTTCATCAATTACTAAAGTAAATTACAAAAAAAATTACAAAAAAAATTAGTTCAATATGCAATCTACTCGTATCACACTTAACTTGTAGTTTTTGCACAATAAATAAACATTATGTATAAAAATTAGTTAACGTAGTGTTAAAACATTTTTTCAACTCGACAGACGTGAACACTAAACGGTATTTCAATATACTGAAGCAATAAAAAATTATTAAACAAGCACAGTAGAGAATATTATGAACGGTACTTCAGTTACAAATGGAAAGAAATTGATACAACAAAATTTCATTCAACTTAAATATTTCTGAGGAAGAAATGTAGACGAATCAAGTTTCTAAAATTAAATTTATCGGTAAATTAAAATTCACAACCAAACTTGCGAATACTGTAGACGTAATATTTAACTGATACGAACTTGTATATTGAAAATAGTAATTATTTTGAGATGTTTGAAGATTAATCAATTTTCAAGCATCTCAAAAGAGAAAATTTAGAACTTTAGTCAGGAAAAACGATACGTCAACCGTTAAAAAATGTTAGATTTTAAAACTTTTCCAGAAAAATTACAGCTCTCATGAGTGTAAGCCTTCTTAAACTCACCTAGGTGGAAACAAAGATTGTTTACCAATCGATTGTCTTACAAAATTTTACTTCTAGTCAATACTTTGTCTGCCCAAACTAGCAAACATTAGCGAAACTCAATACATGAAAAAACCATTCAAATGTATAAGGAAACTCACTATTATATCATTTATGTGGTTGGTTAAAATAAAAAAACGGTGTGTTACAATTTGTAGAAAATTCAGTCTTCAATTAAAGACAACTCAATCTATTTATCAAGAAATAAGAAAAAGTTACTTTTTACTCATGAGGATTAATCTAATTCCAAATACCACTCCCAGGAACAGTGGCGCTAACACTAAAACTAAAAGGTTAAATTTGTTTACATAAAAAAAGCAAAATTCACGATTTTATTAGTTGAAAAAACTACGAACATTCAGAACATCAAAAATAATCAAATTTTTAATTTTTAAGTTACCGTAAATCCAGCAATTTATCCATTAAATTTAGCAGTGGATTTTAAAAGTAATTAGGTAAATATATTTTAGAATCCACAAATTTTACAAAAACAACTTGGTAAAAACAGTACGGGAGTTAAATTTATCAGAAAATTCAAATTCAAATGTGCCATCTAATTGATTGAGAAAGATGTTTGAAGGTTGGTTAATCGCCAAACATTTCAAAATCAAAATTACACAAAAGCATCTCGGGATAGCTTAGTCGATTCAATTCAGATTCAAAACAACGAAAAAATATAAATTTTAAGGTGCCTTGATTTGAAAAATCCTTATTTTATAGACAAAATTTAGAATATGTTCCGGGTTTGAGTGCTTACGTTTAAAATTTCTTCAGACATTTAGGGCTCTCGTGATTACAAGCCTTCTTAAACTTAAAAACTACATATAACAGGGTTTACTTTTAACAACATATCATTATAAAAAAAAACCACGTTGGTAAAGATAACAAAATTTCATCTTCATTAATCATTAGCATACAGAAATACGGTTAAAAACACAAAATTCGTAGTTTACAGTACGCTGTAATCCACATCGTTAAAACAACGTTAAAAATTTCTTTTGCTTATACAGTATAGTAAAAATTTCGCAATTTCTGGTGAAAAAATATAGTGCCAGACAACCAAAGTATTAATGACGTCAAAACTAGCAACAACTTCATATTGAGGAAACCTTTCCAAAAACATTTTTTTCTGTATAAAATTGTAACTGCAAAACAAGTAAATAAAATTATTACAAATTTTGTGCCGGTAAATTAAAATTCACAACTTACCTAATTGGGGAAAATTATAACATTTGATTGACTAATATATTGAAAACAAGAATTATTTAGAGATGTTTGTGGGTTCATCACAAATTCAAAATTACACAAAACTATCTCGAGACAAATCAATTTTTGTGTTTAAAATTTTAGATTAAGTCGATACAGTTGAGAACCGAAACACAGAATGCAAATTTCAGCGCCGACTTGATATAAAATATGCTAATTTTAAACACAAAATTTAAATTATTCGTGAATATAAGTCAAATTCCGTGTTTGGGTTAAAATTTAAAACTACCCTGAGCTCAGTTAGACGGATAAAATCCTACTTGAACTTAAAAACTAGTTTGTTCTTAATAAAATAAACAAAATTTATATCAACATTAATTATAACAACGATAATAATTCATCAAAATCGTTTTTTCACTTGTAATTTTAACCTACGTTTAACAATGGCGGATTCGAACGTTTTAAAATTGACAAATATAACATTTTCGTTTGATTAATAGTTATAAATTATCAATTGAACACTCGTCGTTTGTGCGAAAAATTGACTATAAATAGAACACGGTATAATTATTATAAAAAATTACTCAAAAACCACGCATTACCACGACATTCCATTCGCGCATCGCTCTGGCTCGGCCGGCCTCATCTCGAAAGTTCGGTAGCACGAGTTGTTTACCGCTAGCGCCGTCTGAAGACAACATGCAAACTTTCAATAATATTTCTTAATAAATATTATTTTAATTCTGCTGAAGCAGACAACAACAAATCATCAATACAACAAATTAAACATTAAAATAGCAACTAATTATAATTTCATACAATTCCAGTATTAGATAAATTGTAGAAAATCCTCGCAAAGTACGTGTAACGTACTAAGGGTTAAAATTATGTAAATATTTAAAATTCACTGTCTTCAGTACAAATGAAATAAGTTATTTATTTATAGCTACTAAATAAATGCGTCTGATCGAACAAAGCAAAGAAAACTTTTTTCACGCGAAAATTTTTTCTTTAACTCAATTTACCTCGTTTTGTCCTTACCAGCAAAATCGTCATTGAAACTTAGCAGAATAATAACTATAGTTAAAAATTTGAACAAAATCGCAATTAATTTTTGCAATGAGTATAAATACAATTTATAGAAAATTCACTCTTCGATTAAAGAATATTTCAATTACACTTTTCCAATAACAAGATTGCCATATGTCACAATTTGTGCCAAAATTATGACGCGACAATAAAAATTTAATGGTATTTTTCGGATTGGATTTCGGATCGCAAAAACACGGGATAATTTACTAGTTTCCAGATCCGAACTGGGTACCCGCACACCCCTGAACGACACGCAATGACAAAATTTACAAATTACAATTCAATTTTTAAGACTAAACTCAATGTACTAACTCAGTACAGTATCTCAACGCAGTTCAAGTGAGATTAACTGTAAAAATTTAGTTCTAAGTTCATTGCACACCACTTCACGTTTTCGCAATCGTGAAAAATAATGGCGTTTAACTAAACAATTTTCAATCACCTCGAAATGATATTGACGTAAAATTAAAAATTTCACCATCATGTCTACAAGTGAAAAAGCATATTTAAACTTAAAACTTCGTGTAAAAAGCTTATTCATGACGAGATAAGCGACATTTCTATCAACGTAAATTAACGTTTCTTACCCAAGCAAACAATTTTGACTGAGGTTGAACACAATATGGCGGATTCAAACATACTAAAATTAACAAATTTGACATTTACTTTTCTGCAAGTTACAAATGTAATACAGTGATCTGCGGTAAATGCCACGCAAACGTAGCGCAAATCCAAATGTATGTAATAAATTTACACTCAAAACAATTGTAATTCAACTCCAGACCTGTCAACGGACTAGCAGGCTAAAATTTATCAATGCGCACGCGTGATTTCATAAATTACACCGTAAAAATTATGTGTAACAATACAGCAATTTTTGGCGTGAAGATAATTACAAAAACCATTTTTTCAGTACAAAAATTGCAATGTTGCGCTTCTTCTGCGAATCTTTAAGAGCAAACCGTTTACGGTAAATTCAATAGTACAAAAAATGTCTTACGTGAAGTGGACTGCACCAAAAATAAAATTCAAACGATATCATTTTCAACTAATTTATCTGTGAATAGATGGTCATGTTTTAAATTTAATGCATATGTAATTCGCATTCAAAATTACATAAACTGGAAATTTCTATGTAACTCCGACTTGAAATATATCTTAGCTGTACACAAGAATTAAGACCGAATTATCAGTTAAACTTAACAAAGGAAGTTTTAAAACACGGTAGTTCCAATATTTTATCCTCTCTTATAAAATACCGATAAATTTAAACAAATTCATCGGTAACTGTTTCCCTTAATACTGTAGAAATAAATTAAATTTTTATTTCAGAAGCGCAGAGAATTAAAAATATTCCTACTTTTACTCAATACAATTAAGTTAGGTCTATGTGTAGTTCTTCAACTTACACAAATTAAATTAGTGTAAAATTTAACTAGTTGGATTATTTTTCTGATTTTAAATTTAACATTGTATTGATGCTAAGCCGTAATTCACGTGAGTAATCGTACCGACAATAACCACAAAAACCACTTTTCACCACAAAAAATAAATTTTGACGTAACAAAATTTGTAAATTTTGCACAAATATGTGACCAAAATAGCACGGATTTTAAATCATTTTAAAACAATATGCTCTAAAATCTCAAATTAGTAAATAAAATTCACTGTACAATACCGATATTTATAGCAGAGTAAATTATTTCAGAATTTGTTTAATATTTAATCATTTTTTCTTTTTCTTAACATCGCTTAGGTAGAAGAAAAAATAGATTTAGCACTGAGTACTTGTACATGAGTTAATACAATTTGGTCAACCAATCGACTGATACAAAAAAATTTTCTTCAACTAGTCAATAAACTTTAAACTGCGCAAACTGGCAATAAATCAGCAAAACTTAGCAGATTAAAAAGCCGTTTATAAGTGTGAACAAACCAGCAGTTAATTTTTTCAATGTTAAAACAAACGTATATCACATTTTAGAGAAAATTCACTTTTCACTTAAAGACTAGCTCAATTCATTTTATCTAAAACTAAGAACACTGGCGCTAACTTGGTAAATTGCCACAACTCAGCTAAGATAAAATAGGGATTTAAATTTGGAAAATTAAAACTCAAAGGTGCGATTTAATTAATTGTAATGTATTAAAAATAGGAATTATTTTAAGATGTTTGAAGACTGATTAGTCGCCAAGCATCTCAAAATCAAAATTACATTAAACTATCTCGAGATAAATTAATTTTTAGATCAAGTCGATACAATTGAAAATCGAAACACTGAATGTAAATTTCAGCTCAGACCTTAATTTGAGAATTGAGATATATTAATTTTAAAGGCAAAATTAAAAATTTTCCTTACGAGTTAACAGGTTTAAAATTTTCACCTTTGACAAACCTTTGACGCATAAAATGCTTTAGTAATCAACGGAGTAGTTTGTACTTAATAAAATAAACAAAATTTCTATCAACGTAAAGCATCACAACGATAACAATTCACCTAAAATACCTAAATCACGCTTTCACATTTAAGAAATTTTAAGTTAGGTTTAACACAATATGGCGGAGTCGAACGTTTTAAAATTGAAAAATATTACATTTTCTTTAGAGTGAGTTACAATTTTCAACTGAACACTCACCATTTACGCGTTAAATAGCCAGAAAATATTGCACAGTTTAATTAGTCAGAAATTAATCATATTCAGCACGAATTTCCCACGACGTCCCATTCGAGCTTCGCTCCCGGCCGCATCTCGAACGTTCGGTAGCACGCGTTGTTTACCGCCAGCGCCGTGCGGTGAGAACTTTCGTATTTTCAAAAATATGAACGTAGTAACCTTTTTTAATTACGGCATTCATTTTTAACAGATATTTAAATTTTGTGTAAATTATTTTATGTTTAAGTAAATAAACAAAATATCAATATCATCGCTGAGAGAACAGCAATTAAAAAATGGGTTATCCTTCCGTACTCCCGGGCGTACTGGCCTCTCCGTACGCCTCCCTTCCTGATTGGCCGAATTTTGGGTACT
>JAQIWS010001340.1:0-11974 GCA_034696085.1 Stigmatogaster subterranea | reverse complement strand
ACTTCACTCACTAATCCATCTCACTGTCATACTAATCCACTTCACTCACTAATCCATCTCACTGTCATACTAATCCACTACACTCACTAATCAATCTCACATACATGGCAGCTGCAATGAACAGCTTAAATGGATTAGTATAACAATGAGATGGATTAATGAGTGAAGTGGATTAGTATGACAGTGAGATGGATTATTGAGTGAAGTGGATTAGTATGACAGTAAGATGGATTAGTGAGTGAAGTGGATTAGTACTACAGTGAGATGGATTAGTGAGTGAAGTGGATTAGTATGACAGTGAGATGGATTAGTATGACAGTGAGATGGATTAATATGACAGTGAGATAGATTAGTGTGTGAAATGGATTAGTGAAACTGGTCCAATTCGCTGTCATACTAATCCACTTCACACACATGGCGGCTGCAATGTACAGCTTAATCCGTCCAATCATTGATCCAATCCACGGTGGCTACAGTGATGCCGCACTCAAAATGCCGTCAACTGCGCGTAGTAAAAGCGACTTTTTAAACGCGTATAGCAGGAAAACTAAGCGTCGCCGCGCAAATCCGTTTTCAGATTCGGACTCAGCGCATCAAGACTGATAAGACATGATTAAAAAAAATGAAAATTCTACTGGAACAGGTGTCCTTAAATCGTACCAATTATACTTCGTGTTGCAGTATACGGCATTATTTAAGCAAGTTTAATAATTTATTTTGTCAAACTTCTGAGACTATTAACTTAACCTACTATATGCTCTCATTGATTAAACGGTTTATTTTAGAAACATTAAAGTAAAAATTTTTCTTTTGCTTCTCATTAAGTAATTGTCAATTATTTTAGGCGAAACATTTTCTAAAAATTCGGTACGATTTAAGTTGTACAGTAGAAATTTCATTTTTTTTTATTTTGTCGTATCAATCTTGATACGCTGACTCCGAATCTGCAAACGGATTTGCGCGGCGACGCATAGTTTTCCTTCTATACGCGTTTGAAAAAGCGCTTTTACTACGCGCACTTTGACGCCATTTTGAGAGTAGCAACACTATAGCCACCGTGGATTTGATCGGTGATTGGATGCATTAAGCTGTACAGTGAAGCCGCCAACTTATACCTAGTATTGTGTGGCTTAAGTATGCCAGTGTAAGTAAGGTGGATCAGTGTGTGAAGTGGTTTAGTGTGTGATTTGGATTAGTGTGACAGTGAGATGGATTAGTGCGTGAAGTGGATTGGTGTATCTAATCCAATTCACACATTAATCCACTTCACACAATAATCCATCTCACACAATAATCCATCTCACACACTAATCCACTCTACACACTAATCCACTCTACACACTAATCCACTCTACACACAAATCCAACTTACACAATAATCCATTTCACACACTAATCCACTCAACACACTAATCCATCTCATTGTCACACTAATCAACTTCACAAACTGATCCAACTTACACACTAATCCATCTCACACACTAATTCACTCCACACACTAATCCAACTTACACACTAATCCACTTCACACACAAATCCATCTCATGTACACTGGCATACCTAAGCCCCACAATACTAAGTACAAGTTGGCGGCTGCAATGCACAGCATAATCCATCCAATCACTGCTTCAATCCACGGTGGTTACAGTGTTGCCACTCTCAAAATGGCGTCAAAGTGCGCGTAGTAAAAGCGCTTTTTCAAACGCGTGCAGAAGGAAAACTGCGTTTGCGCCAAAATCCGTTTGCAGATTCGGAGTCAGCGCATCAAGATTGATAAGACAAGATTAAAAAAAATAAAATTTTCAATGTCCACTCGACACTTCAGTCGTACCGAAATTTTAGGCTGCAAGCAGTAAAAAAATTGCCTATATTTAAACCATCTGGACGCCGATTGAACGTAAAGTGATAATTAACTTCTTGGGTTGTTTGGCCTTTGGACGGACAAGCACAAGCGTTAGAATTTTGTTATAAATCAGAAGTTAAAGCTAAAGCGTTTGCGATCTCTAGAGTTCAGCTATCTTCATTCTCGGCGATGCCTGACCACTATAACATGAAGATTGCTGCTATTTCGTTTATCTAAATACCAACATTTACTGTAGTTGTTGTACAAATTTTCCTCGCAGTTAACTGCACACAACGTGAATAGTTTTTTAAAACTCTGACGGTTTTACGAAATTGTTCGTTAAGTTTTAATAACTTTTTTGAAAAACTTACAAAAACGTAGCTATTCCATTATTCTTTGATAATGAGCATTATACAGTAGTACACATTATATTTTTGGATTTAAGTTAAATTTCACGAATATCGCAGTAGATTAAAGTTTTAGCTACTTACTTTAAACAAATTTCGTAAATGTTAACAATTGTTGTCAACGTGCAAAAAATATTACGCAGATCGGAAAATGGTACTAGTATTTTTCTAACAAGTTACTGTGGATTGAAGATTCATGGTATCTTAAATCATTTTTCGAACACATTTGTAAAAGGTACCAACGTTTCACAAAAAAATGCATTTAATTTAAGAATAAATTTATAATTTTAATAAAAAAATTAAATTACTCTGTAATTAAAACAGTACAAACTGGTTATACGCCAATTGTTTTTTGTGTCATTTACGACGCCACAAGATTCAAATAATTACGGAACCCGTAAAATGGGGTAACTTGAGACTGCGGGATAACTTGAGACAAAGCGGCATGCTCTAGAGCATCATATATTGTACACTAAAACATTCAATTTTGTAAATGGAAGGAGCTTAGCTCGCTTAAAACCAGTGCCTGAATTTCGGAAAATTAATTGTTACGAAAACTTTGTAAAACTTCAAAAACTACACAAAAAAAACTTTGCGTAGTCTCATGCGAAAAATTTCAGCCTGATGAAACAATTATTACGACATGGCTAATTCTAGCTATTTGCAAAATACTCCATTTGTATTTTGCGTCAAAATTTTTTTTAGAATTTTTCCAATTTAAGGAATCATTAGCAGAGTACCGATGAACCTTTCCACATCGTAATGCGTGGTATTTGTCTTCATTTTTAGGTTCAAAAGTGTCTCAAATTACCCCGTTTTATGGTACTTTTTGTATTTTTAAAAACGGCCGGTTTAATTCAAACCAGCCTTGAGCTAGGATCGATGTGAGTTTCAGAATACATAAAGTAGCAAGTAAGAATGAACATGCATTCGACCCTTTCACACAAATTGCATTTTCCAGTTTTATATGCTGACCAGGTAGCAATTTATCAACCCACTTTTAAAAATAGTTGTTGAAATGTTATTTGTAATTTTTAATGGGAATTTCCATTTTAAACGATGTGGTAATTTTATAAAATGCTACAAAATGTGATTCCTGTTATTATTAATAATAATTATAACAATTTAATTTCGTTAACCCGCTACAGTAATCTTAACATATCAAATATTATCCAAGCCACATTATCTGCAAACGTCAAGCTGACACCTGACGCTGCCAAAACTATATAATTTTTTTTCAGGTAGAGAATATCAAAGCAAGTTTTCCGTTTAGTACACTTTACACGCAATTGTTTGAAGTAAATGAAACCAATTCATTATCAATTGAATTGCACTCTAAGTTCATATGCTACCCTCTTTCTCTTACTTGGTTGCTTTTCATACTACATTTTAGGATTTCCTATCAACTATTCCACAAAATTAAACACTAAAATGAATGATATGCATTTGCTGACTGTATGTCTAATTTTAATTAACACTAAACCACCGACCTTATTATATATTATCACGGTAATAAACATGAGAAAATAAAGTTTACTTCAACGTTAAATGATTTATTCAATAACTCTTTAAATTTTGCACACTTAAAATTTTTTACTCAACTTATCAGCAGTATAAATATTCAACAAACTCATCATTCATTAATATGCTCAACAGCACTAGCTTTAATTAGATTACAAACTGAACTTCTTTCACAATGTTATTGTAATGCCAGCTGAAATTTTGCCAGCAGACAAACGCGGCTGAAACAGCTTTCCAATTTGTATATAACCTAAAGGGAATACGTTTGCCTTTTTTCCCTTTTATCATTCGTTTATTTGTCTTCATTAAAATTGCTTTCGTGCAATCATTGCTGAATTTTACTCGAGGCTCTACAGTATTTCGTTCCCGTGTGGTACACTATAAAAAGAAACGTGACGGACTTTTTCCCAACGGCATTTCAGTTGTGTTTGATTTATGGCTGAATAACTCATATTTTATGTAGAATCATGACCTGCTGTGATTTTACATCGTATTTTCCAGTCAGGTATTGACGCCATAATGCGCTGCGTAATTAGTCGATTAATTGAAAATCTAGTTGTTCTTGAGGGTTTAAGTGAAATTTCACTGTACGTTTTATAGCTGGTGTAAATTAATGTTTTTAAATGGTATAACGATGTCAAAATTATACTACAATCAAAAAATCTTGTCAGACCAGAATGTCTTATCTTTAAATTAATGCAGGAATACTATTTTGTATATAAAAACAATCTAATCCAGTCAAAATAAAGTTCTTGCCAACAAGTATTGATTAAGCTAAAACGTTTCTTGCATCCAGAACATCACATCTTGCAACTCACAACAATGAGCAAAACATTAAAACAATTCTTACAACAGTTCATTGTTGAAAAAAAAAACAATAAAATTGTTTTGTTGACGAAAATATTAGATGAAAACAAAACAATTGCGGCTTTCAATGTGTAAGAAAAGCATACCAAACTACAGAAAGATTTCTTGATGGCTGCTCTTAATTCAGCAATCAACCGAGCACATCTTCACTTTTGGAGCAACTGTTAATTTTTAATTATTCACCGCGCTAGATATCTACCCACAATTTAGGTGCGTTTTTTTCTGCGCGTCTTTCAATTTTCGTTATCTTATTTTCTTCCCTCTTTTTTTCCTTCTCACTTCCCATCCGTCTTCTTCTTTCCGCTTTGTCTGTTTTCCTCTTCTTTTTCGTCTTTCATTGGCTAGCTACTTCTTCTGTTCGAGTTAACCAATGAGAATTAGAACGATTTTTTTACTCCCTCTCGCTTTCAATGGCCTGGCACACCGAGTGAGTGGTGTGAGTGCGATCTGAGGGCGAGAACGAAAATTCTGAAAAACAGATGCAGAGTCTGGTCACAATTGGAAAGTAAATTTTGACTCGTGAGAACCACAGCTGCTTCGCGCAAGAAGATAATTATTTATTCATCAGTGGCTGGAGTAGATGAGAAAAAAAGTGAACAGACATTGTTTATGAGCCATCAATAATAATAATAATAAATTGAAATTGTTTTTAAAGTTTTTAGGTAAAAAATCTAGTTGAATATTCCATTCAGTATTGTAAGTGATCAGCAATATTCAGTAAAATTAAAATTGAATTAATTTTACTGTAATTTTACGTTTTAACAAAAAAAAATCGTCCCTCTCCCAAGAACATTGCAGGAGATTGATAATAGTTTGCGATTTTTCCGTTAAGAGTTTAGTAATTCCTCGGCAAACGCGGGGATTATTTTCCTGATTAAAAACCGAGTCCACAAACAAAACATGTTACAGAGGGACGGGGAAAAGCAAACTAAAACAAATTCCCGTGCTAAAACAAACAGAAAAATGCTTTGTTTTATGGTGGCTTGCAGGGACAAAACACCCGTAACGTCACAACACACCCAAAAGTCTACGTAAATACTTAAGCATACAAGTATAATGACTACACACTGCGACAATGCATTACCACTACCTATTACCTACTACGCATTATAATTAAATCGGCAATAGGTAGCGCAATTTTATTATTTATTATTCTCAGTTGCTACAGTGCTAGTTTAAACAGGTCTACATTTGGAGCAGTGAAGATTTTTTTAAATTTTGTAGTAATTGTGTTAAATAATTTTTTAATTGTTTTACATTCAATGGTGGTTATTAAATGTACTATAAATTATGTCAATTCGCGGTTGGAGAGTCCACAAACAAAACATATTTCAGGGATAGAGAAAAGCAAAATAAAACAAATTCTAGTGTGGAAACAAAAGAAAATGTTTTGCGCAGAGTCAAACCTTTAACAAGATAGATTTAGGCTGATTTTACAAAATTTTATTCTATGTAAGCAGCGTATAAACGAAAATTACTGCGGGTAAGCAAATCTTGTGACATAAAGAATGAATCGCGAAATGCTAAAACCGCGGTTGAAAAACCCGCTGTTGGCGGAGTGTAGGCATTAGGCCGCCCAACTTAATCCGCCTGTAAATATCAACTTTAGTCGGCAAGGGATTACTGCACCATTTAAAATTCATTTATTCCGTATATTTTAAGTTGGACTTGTTAAACAGCTTTATTATATTTGCATGGCCTAGACTCATTCAGTTTGGTTTTTTTTTATAATTTAGCGTGTTAGTACATATTTAACATCAGTAACAAACGCGGGCTAAACTCTCAATATTTTTTTTAATAATTTATAATTATTAATTATCGTGAGTACATGCACCCCTTTAATACCCAATGTTGTTACACACTACATCATCATTTTTTTCATTGTTTTTCTGGCAATATTTCCCATCTCAACGAATTGAATGGAGCCATGTATAATAAACAACGAAATCGTTTTAACACTCTGTGACACAGTGACAGACACTAGAGTCAAGATCAATATTGTAATCGTAAATATTGTGTCTAACTACTGTAGATCTTCAATTATACTCGGCTTTCCAGTTCGTAATTTTTTGCTTTCAAGCGCTTTAATGTATGTTCGACTTTAATTATGTCTGCATTACCGACAGTAAATTCTCAATCTGAAAATTGCAGCAATGGTACAATATGATTCTCGTACGTTTAGAGTTGCTTGCAATCATGTTTATTTTTTAAATTTTACAACTGAAATTTCAATCACTTGATTTATACAGTATATAGTTCTTGAAAGATCGTTTGTAATCAATGATGTTTTCTGATTAAAGTTTACACAATTTCAATCAGTGGGCAGTACTGGAAAACTTAGCCCAGACAGCACAAACTACGTCTTGCTTGACCTGTATATCTCAACAAACATTGCCATGGACGAGACACAAAATCCCAAGTGAAGATTGTGGAATACGAACCGGGTCAACTTGCTCAATAAGCCTGCTTCAAAGGTATTGACAGTGATTTTCAGTGAAGCTATTACTTTAAAAGCCTAAGGCTTTGATACTTTTTTATCCACGGGTTTACCTCTGCTTTCACAAATAAAAAAAAAGAAGCTAGCTCAGATTTCCTAAAACTCTGGTGTTGATATGGATTTAAACATAAGATTTGCAAAATCAAAATTTAATATCAAATATAAATTAAATATGACCTTAATGAATTTAAATTCTTGGGTATAGAGTAATTTAAACACTGTATACGCAAACAAGCGTAAAGCATTGTTTAAGCATTGCATGCCTTGATATCCGGGAATTTTATTTTAATAAATTAAGGAGTAATTCTTAGTTGGTTTGATTAAATTTGCAGGTGTTGTAGTTTCTATTTGTTACTGCAGATTAAATTTTTCTCACAGAAAGCCTTTGCTAAAAAAAAATTTGTTTAAGTGATAGTCATCGTAAACAAAAATACTCCAAGATAAAGCTATAAGAGTAGCATAACAAAATTTTAATCCTAGTCTATTATAGATGAGGAAATTCATAATTATATTCTGGTATGAATTTTACAGAAACTCATCAAATTGCAATTGCTGTCTTCAAATTTTAGTTTTGCCTCAATTCCGGCTGATTTCACTAAATTTTTATATGCTAATTTTTGTTACGGCCTGAAATGTTTTATTATTTCCGGACATTGCTTCCAGCTACAAAATCGGAAGACTTCTTTAATTACACGATTTTAAACAGTCGGTCTCTATTTGTTGAATAGACAATGGGATCAACGCAGTAATCAATAATTAGAGAAAATAACAATTTCTCCAAATTATTAGCAATTATACCATCTTACTACAAATGTCGGTATTGTCTCTTCAGTAAACGACAACTTCTTTGTTTAACATTTTGTTTTTCAAGAACTAAATTAATTTTTATTAACTAATTGTTTAATCAATTCGAGTTAACTGTATCAATCATTCGACAACACATGCTAGTGACACTGTATCTTTCTTTGTCAAGAATTTACCAGAGTGCAATTACAGTAGGTAACAATTATCAATGTTGTGTTTATTTTAAGATTTAGATAATTTAGTGATCGCAAATCCCAGAACAAATTGCTCACTGTGTGACGAGACTAAGCGGCCGGTTGTTCGCACAATAAACAGCCCAATTAAAGTAAACAATAATGCTTAAAATAATGAGTGGCGAAGACAATAGATGGGGAAAGTCTAGTAGGGTTCACTCTAATCAAACCTATTCCCGTTAATTCTACAACTATTGGACCGCGTGAATTTAAATTAACAGTAATGATGTTCTACGACGTTCTATGTAGATAAGAATAATGATAAATAATTTAAAGGAATACACAAGATTTTTATGTTGTTAAGTAAACGAATTTTATTCGTTGGTGTAAATAGACTTATATTTACTATGAATTTGTCACGTGCTTGGCAACACGCCCTGGCTGGGCTCATCTAAAATATCCGAGGGAAGGGGGGTTATTAAAGTGTGGAATCCACCCACTAGGGGTGGGATATAAAAAGGGGAAACACGCGACTCAGGGAGGTCAAGGCTAGAAACGCGAGAGCACAACTCAGTGACACTGGATACCAAGAGACGAATTGTTTTAGGTTGTTTTGTGGATATTCTTTATTACCGAGAAACGTGGAGAATAAATGTATTGCTACGAACAACGAGTTGAATCCTTTGGCTGCCCGGCAACATCCACGCTGGAAAAGCGGCAGGCTTGCGCGCGTTACACCGCGCATTCCACGGCCTCTCGTAATTTGTGAATCTGAACTTCGCGCGATTCTTGAACGTTGACGGGGGTGCAAGGTCTCCCGCCAATGCGGCCTGGAGCCTGTTTCAAATTGAATGGTAAATAGTATTTGTTTCCAAAGGAAACGCGATGAATAAATAATGAGCTTGTAAAATAATACGTGAAGTTAACATTAGGATTACACGGAAATATTATTTATTGTTAATATTTAAATAAGAATACAATCAAACAATGACGTGTAAGAAGACGTCTCAAAACAGTGAGTAATTAATGACTCGGCGTGAATGGCTTAAATATTTGGGATTAATGCTAAATGATAAAAGATGTAAAAAACCTAGCCTCGGGACGACCACCGGTTATTTTCCTAGGCGGAAGTGATGTCACGAGCTAATTAAATATTCCACACGAAGTTCGCGTGCGAGGGAATATTATTTGAATGATAACCATTTTCTTGTGCCAGAAAACGGTTTTTCGGGAATAAAATAAAATTGAACGAAGAAACCGTTGGAATAAATAATGAGATGTAAAAACGCTGCCTTCGCCTTTTTGCCGTAGAAAAAGAACGAGTTTTTGTCTTCTTTTTCCCGAGTTTTCCTGCTCGGGAATTTTAGAGATACAAATACAGAAAGTCTTACAAATTTTCTCGGTGTTTGAAACACTCAAGAACAAAGAATGAAAACGAGAAACCACTTACAAAACGGAGAAATTTTATTCCAAGAACAAACCGGGATTTAGAAAATCCCTGAAGTTAGAATTTTAACTTGGAAAGCACGGAAAATAAATTCACAACGGAGGGCATCAAACTTACGAATTTCCGTGGTTTTAAGAACCTCGGAAAAGCAAAAACAAAGCAAAAAGGGACAAAATTACGGAGAATTTAAATGGGACTGGGTACCGGAGAAAACCAAAGTTTCTACTGGTAGAAAATAATACTTACAACACGGAAAAAATGACGCAAAAACTTCGCGAAGACTAATTTGCGGGACACAACGTACCGAGCAGGCTTCTCGGGTAAATGCCTCAGCACCCAGAAGCGAGAAAAGGTTGGGACTACGTGCCCACAGTGACGGTAACAAATTCCTTGTCCGAGATGTCTCGGCCTTCAAAGTCCCTTGAAACGGGGTAGCGTTGAAAATAGTTCAGGCTAGCAGCCTGCGAAGTTTCCAAAAGTAGGTTCCAGTTGAGGTAATTGAAGTTGCGGGTGTGTGAATGACAATAAAAGTGAGCTCCTCGCTCGAGTGGGTGTTTAAATACCGCCGAGGGCGATTCCCCTTGGAATAGTTGGATTGACCCCAGTGACCCCAGGTACGCAGAACACATGTCACTTATCGTTTTTCCTCCTTGGGTTGTTAGGGGGAACTAATTAACCGATTTGTACTTCATATTTCTTTATGGCGTTTAAAATACGCGCTTTTTAGGGCGATGACTGAGCCCTCTGTTGTCGATGTTCAGTAGATAAATAACGGTTCTGTTACTACTGTTGCACATCAGACTTAAAGCAAGAGAAAGAATTTTTTTTCTCGGGAAATATTGCATGAAATGATTGATGCAGTAAATCAAGAGCTATTGGAAAACTTCCAAGCGTTTCTCAACAATCTCACAAATATTGCTGGACTAGCCCATACATTTCTTCAGCGGACGAATTTATTATTGTCATTATTTTGACTTTAAAATATAATTTTGTTAACAGATATTTGATAATTGTGCATTACCATCGCCACCCATTATAAATTTATGGTTTAGAAATTATTTTATGAGAAGGTAAGAGACAGAATTCTCTCAACAGTGGATATAAGATGGACAGATATGCCAGTTTTTGTCATTGTCTCTATACCCACTGCCGTTGCTTGGCGGTTGACTTGACTGGTAGCTTGTTAGTTTATTAAATACCTCTTACTAATGCATCGGCGTAACCGCGCTGAAATTTTAAAAATGCAACAAGTATGCATCATTTTGTACAGGAAAGCACGAGTAAAATTTACCAAAAGAAAATACGAATTTTCGTTGACAAACAGCTACAGACTAAGAATTCTTGTTTATAATTTCGCGACTTGTAGTCTCTCGTTATTTCTAACGCTCCAAGCTTATCAGACTAGGCACGTTGGAACAAGTAATATCTGTTTTTTGAGTTTTTTGTTTTTTATCATTACTATGGTATGTATTTTGCTTACTGTATGCAACGGATTTGATATACAGTGATCTAAATAAAAATGAATTTTAACATTTTATTTTCGATTACTTAGCATACTGTTTTAGTCTGATTTAATTTTGTTGTTTAGTTTACACAATTTGAGTTTTTATTCTAACACGATTGTTTTATGCTCATTATTCCTAGAATTAACATTTACTGTAGTCAAATATTGTAATTATTGATTATTTTGGATTTACTGTATTAAAGAGGTTTAATGAGCCGTGCTATTGCAACGGCTAGCCGATTTCAACACAATACGTCATCACTTTTTGTGGTGACGTCATCTAGATCTTAAACATCGAGTTTACAACTCGAAAATACTACTCTAAACGTTGTTAATGTACGTGTTCATAAAAAGCACAATTTTGTGTGGAACAAGGGTGTAAAAGAATGGAAAATAATAGTACTCCGTAATATTTATTTGGAAAATGGTAAAAGATGAAATATAATCGGAAAATGTGAAAATTAACTGGAAAATTTGAAAAATAATTAAAAATTGAAAAATTCAATAACACAATAAAAAACTTAATTGGAAAGTTGTTGGAATATGAATGGAAAATTAGTGAATGTATATGGAAAGAAGTTAAATTCCGGTTGGTTTTAGATATCGTTATTTTATTTTTAACATCTTTCCAAATACTGTATATTCACTAATTTTTCATTCAGTTTCCATAATAATCCATTTAGTTTCCACAATTTTTCATTTAGTTTCCACAATTTTTCTTTTAGTTTCCACAATTTTTCTTTTAGTTTCCACAATTTTTAATTACAGTAGTTTCCATCATTTTCCATTCACATTCCAACCACTTTCCATTCACTTTCCATCATTTGCAATTTACTTTCCATCATTTTCCGTTCACTTAATCACTTTCCTTCACTTTCCTTCACTTTCCATTCACTGTCCATCATTTTCCA
>JAQIWS010001339.1:0-11975 GCA_034696085.1 Stigmatogaster subterranea | reverse complement strand
ATGGTTAGTTGGCGCCAATTAAATGGATCAGTACACAAATATCTCCAATTTTTGCACACTTTCACAACTTTGTTGTTTAGTTCAGAAGAATCAAAAAATGAAAATATAAGGAGTTTCATCTCCGTCGGAAGATTATTAAACGACGTAGCAGTGTTTTCCATCCTACTGTAAAGTTTACGTCGGTTATCTTCAAAAGTAAACTTAACGCTTGAATCTGAATAAATTACAGTTTGACAAACGAAACCACATCGGTTGCTACAATGTGTGAACCGTGGTGTGAACAGTAATACTTGCGAACCACGTGCGGAAATACTGGGTCTGGATTTTAGTGGGGGCGGATGTAGGCGTCCCCCCTCCAATTAAAAGTCCATTTTCGCCTGATAAATGAGCGAACATTCCTAATTCCAGTGATCAGCCGACAACATAAACATCCTTAAATTAAAAAAAATTAGGATCAAATATATGACCACTTTAGCTTTAATATTTTGTTTTTCAATTGCACAAATGCACCGAGCTAACCGTACAGTTCGTCGGGTCGGCTGTGTTTTATATTGCCATGTCTCTCGGCACAGTTTGCAAATCAAGTTCGTGCATTGATATCCTTCCGCAGCGGAATAATATCGATAACTACCAAATATTCAATCCAATCTCAACTGAGAACAAAAGTGTTTTGTTTTCAAGAACGGGAAGACAATCTAACAATTAAGTCATCAAAATTAACTGAATAGCACACAATTTTCTCAACTGAACTGAGCGGTTGTATAACCTAGCATATTCACAGCATTTGACAATTTCCTATATATTACAAGTATCAACTTCGGAAACTGGTGGGCTTGATTAATTTGTGCAGAGTATTTTATTCGTATTATTGTTTTTGTTCCGTTTCCAATTAACCTTTCCCTCTTAAGTTGTAGACAGGCTTAAGTCCACATCATCATATATAAAACCTAACTAAAAAATTATACGTACCACAATTTATGATAAAATAACGTGAACTAAATTTAACAGTTAGGCGATTTTTAGTTTACCTTCGCAGTTCAACATGTCTAAAATAGATATTGATAAATAGTCGAGATTATTAACAGTCAGTGACCCGTTTACCCTGAATTAAACAATTCTTACATGTGAAGTTAAATTTTAAATTTGTCCATTACAGGCTAAGTTAAAGCTTATTCAACAGTCACTCAAACTCTTGCTGAAACTAAACTTTCATACGTCAAACCAAAATTATTTGCTCTAAAACTGCCACCGCTAAAGCGAATAATAATACTACTGTATTGTTAAAACTCTTCGTACAATTTATAAACCAAAATTAATCTTTCCTAATTATTTTCAAATAACGATTTATCTTCTTGACAGTATTCCAATACAAGGCTATGCAGTATATAGTCTTCCCTAAGTCACTAAGTACTATATACAGGAAATACGTTTGTAAAATTAATAGTTACTTTTAACTATTTTTCTCGCCATGTGAACAAGATAAAAAAATCCTACGTTATTTGTTCCTCCAAATCGTAAACAATTATAGTCGGCGGCAATTTTAATTCCAAAACACGCTTAACACCCTCTGATCGTGATCGATCGAACGAAAGAGAAGGATCTCTTTTTTTGAAAGGGATTGATGTTAAAAATCACCTTGTGCATCGACTATATTACACATAAATGCTCAACTAATAAAAAAACAAAATTTTATGATAATTAACTAGGTTATTCATTAATACTATTACAGCTTAAAGACATGTACAAGTAATAAGCATCACGATCTTTCCACGAAAAAGCTATGCAAACGATAGCGAGTTCTTTGTCTTCAACATTAAAATTCGTGGTCTTTTTTGCATTTTATCTCCACCATTAAATTTTTTTTTGCTTTAGAACTTGTAACTTCTCCCCTTTTCTTAGTTTCAGAAACTAGTTTCACACAAGCCACACTCAAACTAAATCGGTCTTGTTAAGTTCATTCTTCGATGAACGTATAAATTTCTTGTTTCGTCTTGAGCTTTTTATCTTCGAGATGAAACGATGTAGTCGGAGAAACATAATTCGCCATACACGCGTCGAGTGATGAAAACGAACGACGATTGAGTTTCTGGTCGGCTTAGAGGGTATGAAGTTGATAGTACAATAGGCAGGAAAAAAAGTGATTTATCACCCGTTGAGTTTTTTAAATGTTTTCCTGTAATCGAACGTACAGTTGTTTTTACACTATCGGTAATATCTCCACCGTCCACCTACCATTTTCTTAACGTGGAGATTTAACAATATAAAATTATTGAGACAACGCGTGTTCAATCGACTACCCACTCCATGACTGGAAATGTCGTATTTTCACGGATTAAATAAGAAACGGGAGAACACGTGTGATCAATACTTACAATTGACGGTGATGTTGCATGTCGTGCGTTAGGTGAACTAGCACACCCACGCTGGGACAAATTTAATTCGTTGTTATTTTCTAGAATTTCGCTATTTACTACTCTTCCATCGTCATCAGAATACGCACTTTCTACACTATTAATGCAGTCCTACTGAATATTCACTCCCAGGTCCTCTTGTAAAAATGTCGAGCTTCTTGCACAATAAATTTTGCAGCTGCAGTCACTGTAATGCTGTCTCGACTAATGAGCCCCATGCACCTGCTTCCTTCTAATTCGATACTTGTTTCACTTCCTCATTGCTTACCACTAATAGAAACAGTTAATGCAGTAGAAGAAATTATTAAAACCATCACGTCAAAATACTCAACCAGAATGCTACCTCTGAAATGGGCCCGCATTTCTTAACCCAATTTCGATCGAGCTCTTTCGGGTCAGCCAAATTCTAATATTGAGCAAAGTCCACGGTAGCAGTCGTGCGCGTTGTCCATTAGTTATGGGAAGGCGGACCAAATCGCACAACTCTCGGTGAATACCCAAATTAAGTCGATTTTGAAATTGTGCCATCAATAATTCTAGATTAATCTAGCCAAGGCGATGACAAAATGCGGACACCATTCCTATTTCCAATTTTACAAATTAACAAATTGAATTTAACATCTATCGGAATAATTTAAAAACTATACTAACAAATGTTGAGGTACTCTGCTGTAATGATTGCAAAGTTCTGCGATTGCAGTTATATTTTAGTGCAACCACGTTCAACGGCACTTCGTTAACGAGATCAAGTAATGCCAAAGCCGTAAAAAATCGTTGTCACTTGAAGGTAATGCTGTTGTGATGAATTGTGGAAACTGTCCATCCTTATAGAGACGAACTAAGTACCGTTCCTCGCACCAACCAATTAACCAATTCGTTGCTGTTCAACTGGAAGTTGTTGCCAGATCGACAAATAGTCAAACCAGTTCATATTAGTCCATTGGTCCGACAAGTGGATTAGAGTAACCTCCAAGAATTTAGAAACAATTATTTTTCATTTCTTAAAATTATAAAAGCTGTTCGGCGTATAGGATATACTGACCTGATAAACTACGAGGATCTCGTTCACACCGAAGATTTGGATCTACATCCGTAATGTGTGTGAGTGCAACACAGTTCACGGATTCACATCCAAACGATTTTCTATTTCAGTTCGCGAACTACAGTCCCAAAACCTGGTCCAAGCTTGGATTGCGATCCATCCAACTGAGATGCGCGCATTCGCCAATGATGTTTGTTCAGCGCATGGTCTTTTTTCTCTAGCGCTTGCAGCAGCTGCAGAAGGATGCGTGCAGCAAGACGTCATGCTCGAAGCGAAAAAGACACAGTCAGCGCTTTTTGTTGCGCTGCACAAAATGGACGCCTTGAGTTTTTTTAGTAACAACTACGGTTGTTACCATGGTTACCATAGCAATTCCGGGTTTTTAACCGAGAATGCATATTTGCGCGCAGAATTTAACAGAAAGCACAAAAAGTAGCTTAAATATTATAAATTACACCAATACATCCACAAATATGCGAAACTATTTGGCGAATATTTTATTTGCAAATAAAAAATTATTTTGTACTTATTTTCTAAATATTTGACGTTTTACATGTGTTAGGGATGGAGTAAAAATACTTCGGGCTGTTCCGCCATTTCATAATTCACTGGACGAGTGTAATTTTGGCTGTTTTCATGCGCCAACGTGAAATTTTCCATTTTCTTGCTGTGCTGCAATCTAGCGCCGATTTTGATGCTGCAGAAATCTAGCGTTTGCTCGATTCGCTAGATAGCGCTGCTGCAGAAACAAAAAAGACACAGTTTTGCTAGACTCCGCTGCAGCTGCTGCAAGCGCTAGAGAAATAAGACACGCACGGAAGGTGTAACCATGCGCATGTTCCCGCCTCCAAGAGACGTATGTGGTCACGTGTGTGATGATGTCAAGTGTATTTATCGTAGCGTTTGTATAGATGTGTGTTTTTCACTATTTTTAATTGTTTAAAAAGTTTTAGGTAATTTTTAGAGCCAATTAATTTTTTTCTTACACCATGCGTTTACTCAATTTTTTTTGCATAAATTAGCCTGCCACAAGTGGACTGATCCAAGTGGACTGATCCAAGTGGACTGACCCACGTGCACAAATACCGGTACAACGTAAAGCCGAATATTTCTCATTTCGACTACAGACTTTTGGTGTTTGATATTTTTGTTCTGTTTGTAATAACTAAACTAATGCTGCTGGTTTAAAAATTTTTTATTTATTTCAGATATGGATTCAGTAACCGTGTCGGTGAAAAAAACGCTGAAAATTTTGAAAAAGTTGTTAAAATCGACGACCGTTGATAAAAAATTATTCAATGGAGTGCAACTTGCCATAACCACCCTCGATGAAGGATTGGAAGGCGCAAATATTTTACTCCTCGATGCAAAGCCTCACATTGACGGGTTGAGCAAACTTTTGCTTTTGGATAAATCGGGAAAATTTGTGCAATTAGAAAAAGATCCACCAACTGTAAGAATAATCACAAGTAAATTTTTTCGACAAAGAGTTTATTATAAAGTTTTGTTGTAATATCTTGTAGGAACCGCCATCTTACGATCATCTGGGCACCGTTTGAAATAGTCTTTACCCCAACGGCTTTGAATACGTGCATAACTAAGCTTAAATCATTCCGTTGTTAATCAAAATTTAGCAAAAAATGCTACTAGTGTGTAAATGAATTAAGAATGGTTTTTTGTTTTTGTTTTTTTTATTAAGCAAATAAGATTATCGTAAGGCTATTAAATATTAATACGTACGAATTTGCACCATGTATGCTCTGTTAAAAGTTGTATTACACTTACTACGGATGTAAAAACCATTGAGTATTAATTAAATTTTTCGTAATATTTTTTTTCCATCGAATTATCTAAACGTAGAAAAAAAATGATTTTTCCCCTTGTAGATTAACTTTTTTCTGGGGGGTCTGTAGTGAAAATCCAATGCTGCTTTATCAGTTAAATAATTCAAAAATTCAAGCAGCAAAAAAAGGACCCTGTGCTCTAGTTGATTTGCTTGCAAGTTACAAATGTTCTTTTAAGGATCCCAAAAAGGAATCATTTGGTTTGCTACGCTTACTATTATTAGTAAATTGGAACACTTTCGGTTTACGGTTTATTCAACTACAATCTAAAATAATTTAAGCATTTTCTGCTAATGAAACACTTCAACTTGCGCCCGTGATAGCGCCACAAGAAATATCAACGCTATACTTCGCGTCAGTCGAGTGATAGCAAATGACGTCACGAATTTACTCGTTGTGTAATGGCGTAGCTTTGAACGAGCAGTGGCGTTTATATTACAAAGCGCAAGCTAAGAGATGCGGCATCCTGCGAAGCATTTATATTGTCCTGTGTTTACGAGAAGAAAGGTAAGAGTATAATTTCCGTACTAAACAAAGTTCTAAAACCATTGGATTTACTGTTAGTGATCTAAAAATCAAGTTTTTGATTATATCGGGTCACATGTTATCGTAAAGGATAACATCTAATTCAAATTTTACTTTCAATCGCTTTTTTTTAATTGCAGATAATGTAAAGTTCGATAGTAATTTAGTCGAAACATAGTAGAAGTGTTTAGGCCACTCGTGTTTGTGACATCAGATGTTTGAAGACAATTCGTGAAATAATTTTTGTACCGTTGAGCAATGATCAGCTTACCGTGTTCAAATAGCATTTGAATTGATGGAGCAGGATGTGTGGTATTGGGTATTATCGTGCCACTGACACTTACGTGAAAGAGGAAGATACTGAAATTTCTCTTGTAAAGGATGATGTAGTTGAAGTGAAGAAACCATTTCAGTTTATGTTGGAAAGTTCGGAAGAAGATCCAAAGGGTTGGCTAAATGGAAGAAATTCTCGAACTGGAGAAACTGGATACTTTCCAGGTTTGTACTGATGAATTTAAAAAAATGTAAATAAATATCGGCGTGATTAAGTTCAGTAATTTTTTATTTTTAACATTAATGGGCTTTACGTCACTTTTGTTCGCACTGCCACAGCTAAATCTTTGCAAGTTCAACCCCCACGACGGCCTGTACCAAAACCACGATCTTCTCCTTCTAAACCGAATTCGGTTGAAAATAATGGAGTTGTTGCTCCTGCACGGTGAATGGGGAGAAAGTCTTCTCGAATTTGATTCGGCTCCGGCACTACCACCTCGTAGGACATCTCGTGTTAATCCTTTTAACATGGAAGAATTAGAATATGAGCGTCCTGAAGGAGTCCGTCTGTATTTCCAGTAATTCGCACAGACGGACTCCTTCAGGACGCAGAGTGATATTGGGGAGATATAACGAGGCAAGTTTATTTTATATTTTTTGACGATGTTTAAATGTTCGCTTTGAGTTAATTTTCGTGTACTTTTCCTTTTCCAGAGAGGATGTTAATGAGAAATTGAAGGATAGTCCTGATGGAACGTTCCTTGTTCGTGATGCTTCGAGTAAAGGTGGTGAGTACACGCTGACACTATGGTATTAATTTAAATTTATAATTATGGTACTACTTATAATTAAAACAAATATTTATTGTTTTCAGGAAGGGAGGTAGCATTAAATTGATAAAGATCTGTCACCGAAACAGCAAATATGAATTTTCTGAACATTTAAAGTTTAATTCAGTCGTGGAATTGGTCAACTTTTATCGAAATACTCCTAATTATGTGAACGGAGCTCATCTTTGCAATAACATTAGCGATAATTCGGATAACGAATACGAAGATAGTTGCGTGTCTCCGAGGATGCAAAGACGGAGACGTAAGCTTCGTGAGCAGTGTATGGATAACGAACAAAGAATTGTCGATGAGCTCGCCTACATCGACATCTTACCGGAGGTAAAGAATTTTTATCTTTTTAAAGGTGCTACGGTTGTAGCATGAGAAGTTATTTGAGGTGACGTCGAACATCTGGGGTACTAAATGTGTCCTCGATGCTACCTGCCAATTAGGGCCAAGTGACGTATAAGACGAGTTTGCTTCACCTTCAACCACGGCAGATGACGCTCATTATAACGGAACTTCGGGAAGATATTCAACCCGACAGAGATCCGAATTTCAATCCGAACGCGTTTTCTGAAGACGAATACGAACAAAAAGGTTAGATTAATTAATTAGTAATTACGGTTAATTAATCTCGATTTATATATTAATAATTCTATTATAGTGGCAGGCGACGGAAATAACAACGTGAACATTACACCTCACAGTCATCATTCCTTCAAAGATAGAATTCCTGTTGCTCCGATGACTCCCAGAAAACAAATTCCCGTGACACCGAATAGATGCGATTGGATAGTTCAAAGAACCGCGAGGGAAAACGGATCGGGAATCAACGGTAATGCCAAGACGCCCGAGACGCCCGCTAGATTCGCTTCGTTAGCTCAACCGGAGGTGGACAGTGAATCCGACGAATATCCTTACGTGGACTTTACTGTCAATCCAGAATTACTGGATTTACTCGAAAGAACGGCTAACCAACAGTCGAACTCGACGAGAACGTCAGATTTACTATCATCCACCTCGTTTGCACCGCCCCGGTTGCCGCTCACCGGACGACGGCATCGTGAATTAAGTGGTTTGATCGCAGACGAGGGACGATTGCAACAAATGGGAGCCATTCCCAAAGCGAAAGTTGGAAATTTAGAGCGTTTATAAAGAATACAGAAATAGCACTGCGACTAGCCCTCAGTCGTTCATAAGTAGGAAAGATGTAATATTATCTTGTCCGTTGGCTCGAGATTCTTGCAACGGTCCGTTATCGTCACCGTGATTGTGGAATCGTCGTTGACGTTGGGCCGAGAAAGCGACTGATCTGAAATTTATCAGATGATGATGACGATGATACGGCTACGATGGAATGCATTTTACGAACCCCGACCAACGGCGCTTTTTCACACCAAGCTCGCCTACTCAGCCGCTATCGGAGTCGCAGTGTTAGTTATCTCAATTCTGCAAATGTGCTGAGCATGTCGTCTTCGGGCGACATGACGAGGACGGGATCATTGCGTGAGAATAAGCGACGGTTGATTTTGTCGCCCAACCGCCCTTCCCGCCCGCAGACTAAACTGCAACAGGTGCGGGATGAGCCGCAACCTCGATTTTATGATGCTGTCCAAGGAATTGTCGTTTGAACCACTGCAACCGAATTTCAAGAAAAAACAATCAATAGAACCAGCGATCGCATTTGCGCAGCCTTGGCATAAAAATTGATGGACTTTCGACCCCTGGAGGAAGTTTGATCGCGACGATCAAGCAGGGCCTTACAAAGTGGTTCGTTGTCAACGTTGTCTCTGAACAAAAGTCCGTCTTCCATTCCCATTTATTCCAGTGAAGAAGCCAAACGTACAAATCACTCCTTGAGTATCAAAAAACGCCGTTGGAACAGTCTTCTCCTGTCTCGTCGCCCCGCTGCGCCAAAATGATGGAGCATTCTGACGAAGATGTACCTTCATCTTCTCACGCGTTCATATATGGATTTAAAAACATGGATTTGGTAAAAGGTTCGAAACAAGCTTGCATGTATTTTCAGATGGAATTTAAAGGAAAACAGGTGCGATAGTTAACGAAATAATTTTAAACTCAAAATATTGACTTGAGAATATAGATTTAATGTGGGAGAGAAACTTAAATAAAATGACAACTCCCTTTTCACCTTTTGGGGCAGTCTATTTTCATTTCCCCTCCTCATATTTGGCGCTTTTCATTCCATCTGTTCAGCTGGATAAATTTCAGTAATCAAAGAGGTAAAATCACCTAGTTGTGAATATACCGTTGAATGATCAACGAATTCTCCCCTAATGTAGTTCATCAGCTGTTGCTGCATTTCCTTTCTCCTGTGAGCAAATTACTGTTTCGTCGCGAGTTTTTTCATTCACGGGATGGAGCGTTGCAGTAGGTGAAATATATAGTTCGCCATACCGTAAATGCGTCGAATGGTGAATCTTCGAACGACGACTGAATTTTTATGAAATTGATATTACGATAAAAATGACAAACAAGCAGGTTTAGTTTTATGGGACAAAATACAAATTGTAAATGCAATTGTTCTCTCATTGAGCAATTCGCGTTGGTAAATTCTGTTTATCGACTATTTTTATTTTTCTTCCCACTTCCGCCACGTTGAAAATTTTACAACGAAAGATGTGCCGACATCTTATATTTGTCTCAAAATTTTATTGCGTTACAGTAGCTCACTTTAATACTGATTTAATGGCGAGGAAAAGTACAAAATCTTTATTCAGAATTTAAGAACCAGGCGAATAAATTACGAAAAAAGTTTTCTACAAGAATTTTCTGTAAAAATTACAGAAAGTGAGCGTTACCCGTCAGACAGTGCCACCAAATTTGTCTTTTAAATTAACGGAGGTGGTGCGTTAATTATTTCTCGATGCTGCCGTGAATTTCAAAATTAAGAAAGGAATATTAACCAAATTTGCCTTCCATTTGCGGAGGCTAATTTGGTTAATACACGTCACAGCACAGGTTATACGTTTAATCTTTTTCTTTTTTGTAAATTAACCCGCCACAAGTGGACTGATCTACGTACACACATACGCTGTGAAGCCAAAATTTCTCATTCGATTTTACGGAAATAATCCAGAAGGTACGTTTTGTTTTTAATTTTTCACACTTTCCAAGTAGTTGATTTTTGCTTAACGTCGTAAAGAATTATGCAGCTGGTTTTAATAATTTTTTTTTTCAGCAATGGAGAAAGTTATCGAATCGATGGCATTCGCCAGGTCGTATTTGGAAGATATCCAGGGATCCTCTACGACAGAAAAGAGTGTCATCGATGAAAACGTGAAAAAAGCAATTGCATCGCTCGAAGAAACATTAAAAGCGGTAGAAAATGTTCACAGGGAAGCTTCAGTTCAACTTAGTACATTAAAAAACTTGATGTTTATGGAGAAGTCTTTGGCTTTTGAGGGTGCTCGCTGTTTGGAAAGAGCTCCACCGACGGCAAGAAAACTTTTTACTTATATTATTTGGTAAGATTATTCTAAATTTTTATTGATCTCTTGTAGGTGCCTCATGCGACACCAACCAAGTAGCAAGCACGAACGTAACGACCAAGACTAAACAGATTTTTTTGAGACGTTTAATTTAATTTATTTTACGACGAAAAGTTTGTCGTTGTTTCTTTAAATGTATGCTTTACGAAAAATATATCATATTGTATACATACGCTGAATAAGTAAGAATGCGTTGGACATTTCTTTCTTCAAAGAAGGATTGAGGGAAGACAAATCGAGAAACGGGTTCAAATTGAGACGAATTCTATACGCAGAAAAAATGCGAACGTTTTGAGTCCTTGAATTAAAATTAAAATTTTAGTCCTTAACTTCGCTTTATGTAAGATTAAATGTTTGTTTCCGATGTTCACGCAGCCGTGGCGCTGCGACGTGTGGTGACGTCATTGCGCGGGAATATTCACGCATCACGACGAAAGCACCTATGGCGAGAAAGACGGGCTCGATTTTGTTCCCGAGATATAACGACGAATATTTCGACCCAAAAGCAGTTTTTGCACGGCGTGGATACTTAAAAGTGGCAGTTTGCAATAGAGTGAAAATTCTGGTGATACAAACCAGGTGAGTTTATTTTGTACGGACGTGTGCTTTCAACTCGATAGAAAGTTACCGCGAGCAAACCTATTTTTTTTTTTTTTTTACTTATTTCCTCTTCGATATTTGCTTAGTTTGTTTAAATAATGAGACAAGCTAACCTGCACGGAAGTGTTGGTTACATTTTAAAAATTCGAGTTTGTTTTAATTTTAAATCACGGAATGATTGAATATTTCTACCCATTCATTTTCAACATCCGCGTGCAAGCTTTTCGTTATTATTATTCACGTTTCTCTTTTCAGATCCAGATACGAGAAATTGTAAATGTGGTTTTTAAACCAGTTTAAACTTTACTGTCGTTTATTTTCATGGTTTTATTCTGGTCAAATTTTCGAAGTTTCCCACGATTGTGACCCCCGTTTTGTGTGCAGTAAAAACAGCCACTGAAAATTTAGAATATTGTACTTTTTGAAATAAAAAATATACTAAAAGTTTAACTGAAATTGTTTTCGACAAAATCCTGCCTCCATGTTGTTTTTCGTTCGTCTTATTATTGTTAACGCGCATTTTTCACTCGAATGGTGATTGCGGTGACGCGTATCTGTCGCTGGTAGCCTGATGGATTGAAATGATGGATCGTAACTCCAAAAAAGAAAAATGTGAATAGCCGGTTTGACGTAATTCTTAAGCGAGTTTTAAAATATTCGCCTTAATTTTGTGAAATTACTTAAGTTACCGGAATTGTTGGTACTGGTGTTATTATTAACACGTGCGATCGTCCTACGCAGTATTTTGTACGGTAAATTGGGGGAAACTAACAAGTCCAGAGTTGATAGCACTCTGCTGAAAGCTACGAGTACCGTATGCTTTTAGTATATGGTTTAGAATTTTCTCGCTAGGTTGCGCTACGTGTTCAAATTCTGCAGCAACTTAAGATGGGTGAGGTTTGTTTATCTGGCAGCAAACAGTCGTCTACTTAAAA
>JAQIWS010001338.1:0-11982 GCA_034696085.1 Stigmatogaster subterranea | reverse complement strand
AAATTTAAAAATTTAAAAGTTTAAAAATTTAAACACGTAAAACCGAAACACAAAACGTGAACTTGATTTACTTACCCGTAAAGTGAATCAGGACGAAAATAATAACATGTAAAAATCTTAATAAAAAATAAGTGAAATAGAGAACGAATTAATTAAGTCAAGGTTTTTAGTCAGAAAAAAAAAATTAATAAAATATTCAAGGAAAATAAACAAAAAATAATGTATACTTTTTCCTCAATAATTTTTCAAGTTTTCTCCAGTTTTACATCAACGTCAACAACAACAACAACAACAACAAAAAATCCTAACAAATGCGAGGTCGACATTTTCGTATCAAAATACTTGTAACAAAATTTTCTCAGATTACCGTACCTTAAATTATGCATAACTCGTGGATTTACTTAATTTTTTGGTAAATATTTCACGACCACGAAAATCTCTTTCCCTCGCAGTTGACTTTCTCTCTCTCAATCAAGTAGCTTAAAGTGCAAAAGCAATTTCACGTCACTTTAAAATAATGACCGTAACAAATCATTTTTCAAAACTATATAACTTAGGTGCAATTTCAAAACTACACCTTCAGTCGTAGAAAACGTCTCCAATAAAGAATTTTTACCACTCAATAAAAATGCTCTACGAGAGAAAAAAATAAAAATAAAAAAGAATGGTTAACGTAATCGCCGATTCAGAGAATTAATCAAAGTGGGTAATAATCGCTCCACTTAGGATATAATAAGAAACAACATAAAAAATAGATTTAAAAGTGACGTAAAATAATAATAATGTGAGGTATTAGCTTTCAAGGTTAATTACAAAATATATAAAATAAAAATTTTATAATATATAATCACTCCAATTAAAAATTCCATTCACCTCGGTCACACGTCAATTCCCGCAACTTAAAACCCCTCAAATCATTTTCCGCACGTGACATTCACCAAACTGAAAAATTGCCTAAATTATTCCTACATTTTTTAAATCAAAAATTTCATCCAAAAAAAAAAATCAAAATCAAAATCAAAAATTTTCAACTACGGTAAAAACCTTCAAAAACCTTCAAAAACCAAAACTGCATTAATCTAAACGACTAAATTTTTTTTATCCAATTTTTTACCTGTTTTCGAGCAGACAGCGGAACGACAACACCGAATACAAAAAAGCAATTCATCACGAATTAACGGCGGAGAATCAATCACGAGGATAATCCGCCCCTCACAAACCCCAGCGTCTCAGGGGACAAGGATTCCAGCACTGACCACAAACACTGCTTGACCTTCTTTACTGTCAGAGGCAGGCCCACCGACTTCACTCGTGCGTTCAACTCATGAGAGCAAAGCGCCGGCTGATTCCAACCAAACAGACTCAGATCAGGCCAAGTTGGAAGAAAGGTGTGGGGGTGGCGGGAATTAAGGAAACGCGGGCACGAGACAGCCTCGAGGGAGAGATGACAACAAACTCTCGTTAAAAAAATGTTATATTTCTTCAGTGATAATGGTGTGTGCTTTTTCTTTTCAGATTTATAGATGTTTAGTTGTAAGCTGTTTAGGTAAAAAATGTTTTAGGAGAAAAAAATGGTGAGTAAATATTAAAAATAAAAAAAGGGAAGTTAAATGTTTAGTAAGGTGATAAGGAAAAGTCTTTGTGTAGTCCGTTTCCGACAAAGAATGTAAAACAGAAGCTCGAGTGGTTAAGTGCGAGAAGATTGAAGTGGGGTGTGGAGGGGAAAAAAGAGCGCGTTCAAGGCGACTGAATCTTAATTTTGAATGTTCGTGTAACGTGGAAATTAGAGAAAAAGGAAAGCGTGAAAATTTAGATTAAAGAAATTTAACACTATAAGGAAGGGGGAATTGTAGATTTATTATAGTGTACTAAAAATAAGTGAAATGAAGTATGAAAAAATTTGGTAAGTAAAAGCGACCCCAAATAAACAGCTTTCCTGCTCAGTATAGAGTAGAACATTCACCTCGTGAATCATTCGTGTGGTTTAAGCGAAAAACGACACAAAAAAATATTTGAAAATAATAAAAAGACAAATATAAAAATTTTTTTTCGATGGATGAATCTCCGAGTGAAATGAGTTATCTTATCAAGCGGGAAGATATTTTACACAAATTATAAAGCAGTTAGTGTTGGTGAGTAAACTCACAGTAAGATTTACACTTTAATGATATTTTTTTTAAATATTTGTTTTGTGTACGTCATTCGGTTCTCGGACGAGTTGCCACGTGGCATAATAAATCAATGGACGAAAATATGGGGGAGAAAATTGAAACGAATGGAAATCAATCGAAAGTCACGATAAATTTAAATCCCAGCATAAAAACGCAAACATAATAAAAATAATACAAACCCAGACTTTTTCCATCATTGCTCAATGTAAACCCTTACGTAAATCACACCGAATAAACATAGAGTTAATAACAAAAAGAAGTCAACATAATTTTCTACCTTAAATAAATATTTTTAAAAATGTTTAAGTAAACAAGAAAAAATCATTTCTTACCAATTCGTAAAATTTACACGCCGTTTTAAAATCTGGACGGAAAAATGGACGGATCCAATAACGTCATCGTTCCAAAGCCTACGAAAAATT
This sequence comes from Stigmatogaster subterranea, assembly GCA_034696085.1. Lineage (NCBI taxonomy): Eukaryota > Metazoa > Arthropoda > Chilopoda > Geophilomorpha > Himantariidae > Stigmatogaster > Stigmatogaster subterranea. The sequence goes on along the minus strand of JAQIWS010001338.1, from coordinate 9,389 downwards.
TAAATACAAAAAAAAAGAAGACAATAAGTTACGAATAGTACAAGGACATTGCCAAAAAAAGCAATCAGTAAAAGTAATCGTACGAATATACCATTAATCAAGTTGATAAAATTTTGAAATCAAATCGTGAGTTAAAGGTTATATTTTTTTAAAAATACTTTTTTAGACGCAATATTTGTTTTAGAACGATTTAGTAAGAGATAAGATTAGTTTTTTTTGGAAAATTGGTTAAACCAGCGATTTATTTTCAGCGTTGCGCCCTTTTTTTTCGGTTCGATTGCCAATTTAATTTGCGTTATAAATTACACGAACGTTTTCTGGGCCACCAATTTCGATATTTGGTAAGAGGGCAAGATCGTTTCGTGTTATTCGGTCACCCACGAGCAGGAAACGGGTTTCCACTTGAAGAATTCTTTTCAAATCGACTTTCAAATACCGTCGTTAAGAAATTGTCCACTTTCAAACAATTTTACGTGAAACGTTACACTCAAGAATTGTAAAGCGAGAAAAAAAATTGAGATTATATATCCTTTTGAATAGAAATATGATTTCGATTTGTTTAGGGATTATATTTACACATAAATAACGGACGTTACTCAAGTCGCCGCGTTGAATACCTTTGTGGTCACACCTGCCGGGTTTCCACCAAATCCCAATGGGAGTTCGGCGAGTGTTAAGTAAATACCGAATCGTTAATTACTTTTAAAATTTACTGAAAGGGACAATAAGGTTTACACGTGCAAAGCCGTAAAGTTTGAAAGTTATTAAAAGTACACAGCGTGTGTAATCAATCACAAGTTTACCTGTAAACACAGCAGCACCTGGCTCCCCATCAGCCATGTTGGCAGGCGATTTCCAAGACGACATCTGTTGATAGTTTTAAAAGTTGAAATAAATTGAGCGGTGACGTATTTTTTAAAGAATTTTGTTTATTTTAAAAACTTTTGTGTATTTTAAAAACTTTTGTGTATTTTTATAAAAGAAATATTATCTGTACTTTGTCGTAGAGTTGGAAATTTATCTCTACAGTTTAAGTACAGGTTAAAAAAGAGAAAAATCAATAAGGAAAATTTATACTCGAGGTTATTTTATCTCTTGCTTTTTTATTTTTATTTTTATTTTTTTGTTTGTCTTTTCGTTTTTTTTTGTTTTTTTTTTAAATTTCCTTTTTATCAGTAAAATTTGCGACTTGAAAAACAAACACTGACAAGAGTCAAAGGTGATAAATTACAAACTATCAAATGCACGCGGAATCTTCGCTCTCTGAGCTATCATCAAAGGCGGGTTTCTTTAAAGAAGCACGTCGAAATCCGTTTTCAGAGAATTTCTCCTTATCTCCCTTCCTACCGATCCAATAAAAAAAAATTTGCATTAGCACGCAAATTAATTTCGACGTTTGTAATAAGATTTCTTTCATTCGAAATCCACACACTCACAATTGGTTTCGTGCGAATAACGTCCATTTATTACCAAACTCTTCTCCTTCCTCAATAGTCTCAGGTAAATGGCAGTGAAGCGTTTCAGGTAAAAATATTGCCGCCACGCCCCCGGTGACACACATCAAACCCATGATCACCAACGGCAACGCGCGACTGTGAGTCGCCTGTGAAAATTATAAGTTAACATCAAGAAACTAAAAAGAAAAAAACAAACCAGAAAAAAAATCTCATCCTCGCAATCTTCACCAAATAAACGATGTAGGGCGCCGAAACGGACGCAATTCCCGCCACGAAACTGCACATCCCAATACCCCTCGCACGCACCACGGTTGGGAATAATTCTCCAGCGAAAACGTAGAGCACGCAAAACGCCAAACTGATGCCTAACTTGCCCATCATAGTCAGGGCCAAAGTGGACCACAAGTCACCTAAGAGTATACACTTAGGTCTATAATCCATTCCCCAAATTCTTGATCGGTACCTTCACTAAGAAAATGCGTGCATACGCACGCGGTGCCCCCAAATAACATCCCGGCACATAACGTCCATCGCCGACCTATGCTATCCATCAATCCCCACGCAATAAGGCACGCGGGAACCTCTACTGCCCCTACTATCATAAACGCCAAGTAATCGTCTATTCCGAGACTCGTGGACATGAGTGAAAGACCGCCGTAAACGATTGTGTTCGTCGTCCAGGTGATCATGACTAATATAGTTTTACGACGGATATTAGGAGTGCGAACGAGATCTTTGAGAGAACCGTGTCCACTCGTGTTTATCCCCTCTTTTTCCTAGGGGGTTAAGTAAATCAATTAAGATAATAGGATTTATTTTGAGCTCGAAACAACTTACCTGTAGTTGAGTTAAATACCCGCGGCAAATATTTTTCTTATTGATCCTGGCTGCTCTTTGGATAATCACTTCGGCTTCGTGGATCCGATTTTTGCTTAGGAGCCAACGGGGTGACTCTGGAAGAAACCTACGCTAATATAGTGTGGTCTGGTAGGATGTCGAGTATTAGATCAAACTGTCTATTACCACCAGTAACAAAAAAGTAAAGTAAATGGCAGTGATGTGGCGAGTGCCAATTTAAACCAGTCACGAATGAAGTACGCCATTAGGGCTAAGACGACTTCGGCGAGGCCCACGAAAAGACAGGTTAAAATGCCTACGTATGAACGGTGAGAAGGACCAGTCAGTTCGACAACTGTAAGATAAAAGTGAAATTTATTACGAATGAATTGATTTGATAAATAAAATCAAGTTTACCGATTATGAAAGGAACTTGGAAGATAGCGGGATAAGTGAAACCGACGAGTGTACGAAAAATGGTGTACATGACGTAACTTGTGATGAACGCAGATGCAGATGCAAATATCACAGCGATGGATAAAAGAAGGAAAAATGCATTTCTTCTGCCCCATCTGAAGATAAGCGAGATTTGTATCTTTGTTAATAATCTCTATCGATAATAATTTAATCAATTCACCTGTCAGCGACCCATCCCCAGGCGACATTGCCACATAAACTTCCAACGTTGAAAGCCGCCATGCAGAACATGGGCCACCAATTATTTTCGCAAACTAAATTAAACTAAAAGTATTTTGATGTGATGACTACACAACTTTTTACTATTGAGTTTATTCGGTGACAACACAAAAATAACACCACTACAAAAATAGAATCCCCCAAAACACAACAGCTAAAGAGAATTCAATTACCCGTGGGAATTATTTTCTTACCTCAGAAACGAGTGTTCTGTCATACAACGAGTGGTCATACTCCCATTGATGGCAAGGTGTTGTGTGCCAGGTGACGTTTGGATGAGGAGGCCATTCCCCACGGTTCTTACTCGTCGTCAACACTTCACTCCAATTGGCAATATAAACAGAACAGCGACTCGGGTGTAAGGATCCATCTCTCCATTCCAATGGAACGCTCAAATGCGTTCTTTCACGCACGCTTAAATTGGCTTCAATCAATTCGGGGACAAAACACCAATGTTCAGGCGTTGCGGATATAAAAAGATGGTTAAATATTAACACCGCAGCCTAGGGAGTGTGGTAAATAACAAAAAAATAAATAAAAATAAGTAAATTGGGAGAAAAATTGCATAATAATCACACAGGTAGTGACGAGGGTATGCAGATCAGGTAGAAAAGTATTTTCTGGTAACGTCCGAAGTCGCCAATGTCTGGTAAAATACTATCAAAATCAATCATGATGATAATCGAAAATTGCCACTGTCCGTTACGAGTTCCATTCAATTTTGTTCATGGTCGACGCTCGTTATTTGACAAAACGAAGTTTTTTGGCAAGGAGAAATCTTCACGTGCAGAGGATCCTGTAAGATTCCTTTTCTCTTCGCTGAGGCCAAGGTTAAAAAATGACGAAATGGGCCCCACTTGGTCTCATTAAGCATTAGCCAAACGTCAGTCAGTGGACCCTTGGCTTGTTACCAAAAAGACAAACATAAACACTTCCCTCGTGATAATAATCTGATGAGTAAGCGCCTTTTAATCTTTCTGTGGTGTCGGAGTAGAAAAAATTGTGAGTTCTTTCGGACACGTTAATCCTCTACGAGATCAATTGGAAATCGATCAATAATCCCGATCACGATTCTTTTTGACAGGGACTTAGAAACTGTTGTCCAATTGGGTACCATGGATTTTTATAGATAATGGAATTTGAAATTTGGACTTTGTAAACAAAGAAGTTCCAAAGTGTAAAGATTGAAGCTTCTTTTTTAGAAGAAAAAATATTATAAGCTTATTGTAAAAAAGTAAAATTGAATTAAAAAATAAAATATTAGTGATTAGCATATTACGCATTTCTCAGATGCTTGACCTCATTTTGTTTTAATTTTACTTTTTTCTTAGTAGCGACACGGTTTCCAAATTAAAAATAGAGAGAGCACATGACGACAACAGAAAAAGGAAATAAACAACAACGGAAAAAAATTTTATTTGGATTTTGACCCCGATTGCAGATTCCCAACACACAAGAAAAAAAATTAAATAAACAGAAAAGCAAAGCATTTACTTCTGGAAACAAACTTTTTATTATCGTATATTGAACGCCAGAAAAGACAAAATATTTAAACAGATGAAATTGACTTTTTCCCTAACTTATTTTCTTATTTACGCAAGATATTTATAACCTTCTGATTTTTATGTGCCTTTTCTTTCCTATCGCGTTCCCTGGTGATCTTACAGCCGTGAGCTTCAGCACGAATAGTTCGACAAGGGAGCAAAATATTTTAATGAGGATATCCTGACAATCTGCGCAATCAATAGCAGCCGAGGTGAATTAACCTAATTCGCAATTTATTCGTCTTTTCTAAACAAAATTTATTCCGCGACGGATGTCACTAATTACAATTAAGAAATTAATATTACCTTCTGATATTACTATTGACGAAAAAAAAAAAAACTTAACAAAAAGTCTTTTCAATAATTTTTTTTTATTATTTTTCCTCTAACATTACAACTTGTCCTCAATCACGGATGGCCCATTTAAATTTGCACTTTTCAATTTGCTTCTTTTTGCAATTTTTTTCTGACAAAATGAAGGAAAAATCGACGCGTCTTTTCCAAACGCTTCGCCTTCAGCCAAAGTTTGAGGTAAATGACAACCGAGAGTCTCAGGAAGCCAAACAACAGCAATAGCACCAGCAACTGATAATATTCCCATTATTATAAGAGGCAGAACTTTGCTGTAAACTGCCTATAACAAGAGTAACGACAGCAGTAAAAAGAATGAAGATGCTTGACTTATATAAATTTATAGTTCAACGACGATTGTGCAAGAACTTACCAAATAGACTATTGTAGGAGAAGCAATGAGTCCAATTCCAGCGACAAAAGAACTGATGGCCAATCCAATTGCGCGAACCACAGTGGGATATAATTCACCAGCAAAGACGTAGATGACGGCAAAAGATCCGGCTATACCGAATTTACCAATCATTGATAACAGTAATGTCACCCACACCTGATCTGCAAAATAAAAATAATTAAGTACAAAAAAATTAAAAATTGAATTAAAAATAATTAAGGAGTTTATATTACCGTGAGGAACAAAAATTGTGCACACACAAGCCACACCTCCTATTAATTGAGTCGTGATCAATGAACATCGTCGACCCCACCTCTGCATCGCGAACCACGTAATTAAGGTGCTGGGAATTTCCACGAGACCGGAGATGAAAAAGGCCACGAAGTCATTCACGCCCAAATTTGAACTCATGTAAGATAATCCGTTGTACACCACAGCGTTCGACAGCCAATTTAATGTGATTACTAAAGTCTTCTTTCGCATGTTTGGAGTGCGAAATAAATCCCACATTTCACCGGGAGATTCATTGCAGTCAGGAATCTCTCCTTTTTCTTGCTAACAGAAATTTGTTTAGTGCAATGAGTTTGGTTTAATAAAAATTAACTTACTAGAATACCGAGTAAAAAATTATCTGGAATTCTTTTTCCATTACTTTTAGCTATTTTTTGTATAATAATCTCGGCTTCACTAAATTTCCTTTTACTTAACAACCATCTTGGTGATTCAGGAATTGCCCTGTAAAATCCCTGTATCAACATTTAGAGAAAATGAGATATAGCAACTTGCAATTGTAATTACCACCAAAGACCAAATAAAAGTACGCAGGGAATGGAAGTGACGAGGGCCAACTTAAACCAATCGCGACACAAATGAGCGATGACTGCAAGAAGACACATTGATGATGCAAAAAAAATACACACAACCATGCCAGCAAATGTACGATAATCAGGTCCCATTAATTCGATACCTGAAAATAAAACGATTAGGTATCGAATAACGTATATTTTAATTCATTACTAACCAATTATAAAGGGAATTTGAAAAATAGCCGGGAAAGTTAGGCCTTGGAATGTTCTGAATGCAGTGTACGTGATGTAATCAGAGGAGAAGGCGCACGCAGTGGCAAAAATCAACTGAATTCCGAGAATAATAAAAAAGGATAATCTGCGACCCCATCTGAAAACAAAGACGACACAATAACGTAAATTTAAAAAAAATTTCTTTTAACTGATTAGAATCTAACTGGTCAGCCAAGCGTCCAAATAAAATGTTGCCTACTAAACTGCCAACGTAAAATGCAGTAGTTGCAATTGAAGGCCACCGTTTATCGTCGCATACTAAATTTAACTTAAAAACAAAAAATTAAAAAGCATTCAAAAAATACAATTTAAATTATTTTTACCTGAGTGACCAGCGTGTTGTCATAATCGGTGGTGTCGTATTCCCAACCATGTTTACATTTTTCCGTCGGCCAACTGGAATCAGCTGTAGGCGGCCATTGTCCGTTGACTGACACATTGTCCAAAACGGTACTCCAATTTCTAACATACACTAAACACCGACTAAAACCACTGACACCGTCTCGGGTTTGTCTAGGCACACTCAACGCGCGTCTCTGATCTAATGTTAAATTAGATATTTGTAACTCTGGAACTGCGCACCAATGTTCTGGTGTAGCTGACATAAACACCTGATTAAAGGTGAGAAATACTGCAGGCAGCGAAGCGGGAATGCACAGCAGGTAATAGACTAGCTTCTGATATCTACCAAATTGCCCAATTACGGGAAGCACGTCATCGAACTCCATCCTAGTGGTCACAACCAAACCAAATGCCAAAGGAAACAGAATTAAAACTAGTCGACCAACATTTCTCCAGCAATAACAGAATCCTCCTTAGACTCCCTGAAATAGTTTTCCTGCCAATCGTCTCACAGGATGCAGTCAAAGAGGAAGGAAGAACCGATGAAATATTAATAATTACTAAAAGGAACTCCTTGACCCTGATGAGAAAAGACTACGTCATCAATCATTTCAAAAAATTAATAATGACAGATTGTTTATGGCTTGAAAACTCCAATATGTGCACCACAAAACGGGCACCAATGGTGAACATCGTACACGGCTGGAGTCAGGAAAGGGATTATACCGCATAGAGGGCTGAAAAACAAAACAATTTTTAACATACAGAATTTAGATATACGGTTTTTGTTACTGACAAAATAAGACATAAGGCACACGCAACGAAGTAGACTGTGCAGCCAACTCTTCTGGTAACTTTAGTGATGATAAAATTTCTGCATTTTGGGCACACTAAATACACGGGGAGGTATCCAACTTGGGTTTGACTTTTCGACACTTTGTAATCTTCATTTCTGAATAACGGCGATTTTCTCTTGACCATTGTGTCCACGCTGTGAGCACGAGTTCGAAATTCGGATAAAGAAATAACCGCATCTACCGAAGTTGAGGATGGGTACGAAAAAGAAACACTACGTCCAGATAATGATGGTGTTGAACCCATTGATACTTTACTCGACGTTGGAGTCTTTGGGCCTGTTTCTTCAGCGTCTTCTTCGAGAATAGTCGCAAATTCTCTTTTCTTCGGTGATATCTTAATGGAAGCCACTGAACTTGATTTTACAATCGCTGCAGAACTTCGCAGTGTGTCAACGGCGCCTGTTCGGTTGTCTATAAATTTAACTATTTTTAATTCTTGTTTGGGTGCCGTCGAAGTACTTGGCTTTGCCACGTCATCCTTCTGAGTAACGCGTACATTCGGTTTCGGTAACGTCGTTTGTGTATTCGGTTTTACTTCGTGTTCTTTTTCGTTATCGCCCATTTTTTTGCCACAAATGGAATAAAACAAATAAAAATTGGGTCAATAATAAAACTGTACGTAATAATGAAGAACAGCGAGTAATAATATTGTAATAATTTAACTTATTCGTATTTATTTATGTACTGGATGTACATTGGTGAAAATAATAGTCTTAAATATTTAGGCAGATTCAATCAGGGATTACAATATCAACCGCACTGTTCCTAATTTGTTTAGGATTGTCAGAACGATTTCATAATACCGAAACAAGCAATTTAAACCCCGATTAATTAATGGAAAGAAACAGAATATCTACGGCTCTAAGATCTGTCAGCCACATAAATATTTACAAAGCCGATGGTCCCTATTCTCTCCATTTTCTGTCTGGTGTATACTTTACACCAGACGTTTAACGACCTCATCCTCCTCCCATTGGTGGAGCTGGTGGTGCGTCTGTTCAATATAGCAAACATTACAAATTAAAATTAAAATTATGCTACAGTATTCGATAGACAAAATTCATACTCGAGTTCGGTCCAAAACCGCCAAACCGTCTACCAGGAAATGGAGGGGGCCTAACGTGATATTTTTGTGATCAGCTATTTTTCGTTAAAGAAATTAAATATGAAATTTATCTTACCCCCGTCCATTTCCACCTCCACTTCCCGAGCTTGGTCGACCATGTTTGGTTAAGTCAGGCTGTAATCAATTGAAATAATTAAGAATCTTGTTTTTCTTTGAAAATACATCTTTCCTCGTCATTACCTGTACTAGAGTCCGAAAACTAAAATGAAATAACAACACGAGAAATTAAAATTTTTTAAATGTAGTATTTGTATGTCATAATACTTACAATAGAGAAATAAACTCAAAAAAACCCCAAAACGCATCGGTGATGAACGATAAACTCCACGGAGATCGATTTTGTAGAACATTGCCTATGTAAATAGCAAACCACAGATTCAAATATCACGTTTTTCTGATTAGTTCCAGTTTTATTTTCACTTACCTTGAGATATATACACCATGATGCTAATTTAAAACAAAATAATACTCGACAATTCTTCAAACAAATTGCCTCGTATGCAATAAAAAATTTTAGAAAATCAGCGAACGTGTAGTTTGTACACGTCACTTTAAACTCGAATTACCTCCGATCACGTGAGATGTGATCTACGTCACCACATACGTCACGGGAAGTTGCGTATTAAACAAGCCAACCAGCCGACAGCGAAGGAATTTTAAACTTTCTTTCAGTTGCGTTGTGCATGCGGATCGAAACGCCTTGCGT
>JAQIWS010001337.1:0-11983 GCA_034696085.1 Stigmatogaster subterranea | reverse complement strand
ATTTAACGTTCCCCGTTTCTTAATTATTTGGGCTGTTATTGTGCGAGCATTCGGCCGCTTAGTCTCGTCACAAACTGGTTGAAAGAGAAAATGAAACGAATGTTTGGTTTTACCAAACCACAGTGCAGCTAACATTACATTTTTCCGCCTTAAAGGGTAGGAAATGTCGTTCAAGCTAAACAACACCGGCCATAAACTAATTGAAGAGCTTTTGAACGTGGGAATTCCGTCAGTATTGACTGTGCAGGTCAAATCGAAATTTACCAAAAACAGGCATTTGTATTCTGCTCCAGTCCATATTTCACCTAAATCAACGCTCGTGACTTTCCACAATTCCACGTTTTTGAGAACGTTTTCAGCCACTTCATGTTTCGACAGTATGTGCTTTATCTGCTTGCCAATGTCAAATACGGCCAAAAAGTTCTCCTTTTCCTCTTCTATTTGGACGTCCAACTGATTTCCACAACTGCTGCAATTGCTTTCAGTTTGAGCAACCACATTGTTTGCATTGATGATGGCGGGTGTAGAAGTTGCTGTAGTCCACGCTCAGCGTTTTCCAGAAAAAGTGTGAAAGTCCTTGGCAGAGAAGCTCCAGTTGGTAGGTGAGACCAAATGATGGAAAGTAGCTCTGTGAGCGCACTTTTTGTTATTCGAAGCGCAACATAAATGCTTTCATAAGAAGAGTGCTTTGTAGGATTGATAATGTTGCACGTGGGTATATTAAAGTATCCTACAACAGCATGAAGAGTGTCATTACTTTTAACATTGTACAATAGAATAAACAATCAATTGAATAGTTTTGGCAAGTTTTACCCCATTACTGTCTTCTTCTTGCGGTGGATCACACTCATCTTGACATTGATTGTCGTCAGATTCAGGAAAACTGTTTCTCGAACATACTTTGTTCTTAATAAATATTAACGCAAACAATCTTCAAATATTTCAGGAGAACTTGTGCAATTTACAGTTGCAGAATTGATGTGGTTATATTTCCGATAATCGTGAAAATCTCAGTCCTTTCCTCTAGAGACTGACATTTTCCCTCCCCGAAACTGGTCGGGGATGTCCCCGAAGTCCCCGAATGGTTTCGGTCGGGGGCGGGGAACAATTTCATCCCCGAATTCCCTAATTTCCCCGATTCCCAAAATTCTCTGCTATACCGAAATCCCGGTAATCCCCTAATTCCCCAATAAGCTTTAAAAAAATTATTTATGAATTGATTTCACTCTGCAATATTTAAAAAAATTACACTTTCACTATTGTAGTTGCATTTCCTTTTTTTTATTAAGAATACAACTACTGTACTGCATTTAAAAATTGAGCATGTTAAGTAGCTAAATTGGTAATTGATAATGCAATGAAAACACAATTGATCAGTTAAATATATCCCAGAACCAATTGGCGTGAGATGTTTATTTTTGCGTTCAAATTCTGATGTAATTCCACGGTGGAATAAATACGTCAGAATTTGTTCAAACTTCAATGTACAAATTTTTAAGTACAATTTAACTCCTATTCTATTGTTTATTAATAAATGTTGTAATTTAGTTCTAAATTTCACCAAAATGTTCGTCAACGTTCGAGTTTTACAGTGATATTATACTTCGGGGAATTAGGGAAATTTCGGGAGAATAGGGTTTCGGGGGACTAGGAAATTTCGGGGAATTGGGGAAAATAGGGGATTTCGGGGTGTTCGGTCGGGAATTAAATTCGACTTCTCAAAACATTCGGGGTCAGTCGGGGCGGGGAGCAAAATTCTCCCCGTGTCAGTCTCTACTTTCCTGAGTAAAATAGCAGCTGACAATGACAATAATAAATAAGAATGGTGATACAGTGTAGAGAGACACGATCGGGTTTACTCGGGTAAAATTACTCGGGTATTTTGTGATTTTTTGAAGACCCGAAACACGGGTTAAATTTTTTTTTACTTGGGTTCGGGTCCGTGACGTGGCATTTGGTACGTTTTAGCTACCGATAGTGACGTTACGTGATTACAAATTCTTGTACCAATCAGTGTAATAAAAGCCAGTTTTCACTTTAGCAACTGTTTGCAATTAGCTGTACAAATAAATCTAATCAAAATTTACAACTGCTACATACATTACAAAGCATAGAATAATCAGTGCCGCAGTGCTAATTTCAACGGTCTGCAAAGAAGTCATGGCTGTAGTTTGGAAATTTTTTACGAAGCAAGAAAACGGGGAAAAAGCAAAGTGATTGAAATGTCCGAAAAAGTTTTTGTAAACGCAAATTCGCTGAAGATAAGGATGGTACGGATGATACCAATTCAAAGAAAAAAATTAAATTGTCGCAGTCACCAATGTCATCGTTTATTACAAAATGACAATAGTTGTCTGAAGTAGTTGCAAGATTAGCTACAGTTGACGGATTTTCAGTCCATGGGATCGCAAACAGACCATTTATTCGGAAATCGCTTGTTGCGAAAAAGTTCGAATTGCCAAGACGGAAATCAAACGTAATGACTTTAATCCACGTTTTTTACGCCATCGCAAAAACAACACCATCAACCAATTGAAGGAATTAAAACTGGACAACCATGGGCCCCACATTGAGGGGCTGATGGGGCTCCAGCCTGAAGGCCCGTCGTGGCGGCTTGACCCACTGTGAAATATTAATAAGGTGTACTCGAAATTAGAACAAGTATTGTATTAGCTGCCTAGTGCATGATATTAAAATTACGTCTGCAAAGACTGCCCTTAACCTTAACAATAGGTAGGGGGCCCGCAAAAAATCTTGGCCTTGGAGCCCCGCTTCAGGATGTGAGGACCATGTGGACAACTATAAATGCAGCTTAAAATTAGATGAATGGACTACTTGGAAAAATCGTCGTTACTAAATCGTTAATGCTCATTTTAACTCAGGACTGTTTCGAATTGAAGGAAGTTGTCCCGCTGAAGTAGTTCAGAAATAAGGTTTAAAAAAAATTTGTATGCTCGGGTATTTCAGTTTTTGTAGGCCCTAGGTTCGGGTTCTGAAAACACCACCGGTCCGTGACTCTCTAATACAGTGTAAAGATTTCAAGATGATTTTGTTATAACCTGAAACAAAATAAATAGCAAAACAGATTTACTTACAGCTTTGGTAAATGAAATCATCCGGTGCAAACTAGCAGTTACTAGCACAGGAGAAATTTTCGAGAATATTGTCAATGCTTCGAAGTGATGGTGCGCGTGAATTAGTCTTTTAACGGTCATAAACATGCCGCAAATTATCAAAATGCACGTGGTTACCGTCATTCAACATTCCAAAAATGTTCGATTTTAGGCCTGGACATTTTCATTGCCTTAACCAATTCAGAGGATTTGTTCTTGAATATGGTGGAGATGGACTGATTATTCCAATAACATATTTGTGCAGAAATATCTTTGATTACCAGTTTTTTACCACAAGATTTGTTCTTCGTATTAATGCAGATTTCCTAATTAATCAACATCCATTTTGTTTAAAGAAACAATCACCTACGTCTAAAAGGTGAACAAAACAAGTCATTCAACAACTCGCCGGCAATTTTCGCGCGAAGGCTTCTACAAATGGTCATCACTGCTGACGAATTGAGGACTTTGTCTATCAACGGAGTGCAAAGCAACGCCAATAAAGGGTTGAAGGTCTTGCCACCATTGCACGCCGGCAAATTAACCGCAGTATTCGGTATTTAGCATTAAGACGTCATTTCACGTTTGCGCAAGTCGAGCTAATACCAAATGTTTTTTCTACGTGTACAAAAAATTTTCAGACTATACAAAGAAGGGGATCCATCCGGACGAGTTACACAGGTACCCTGAGCCAATAATGGCGTATTGGTATTCAGAATAAAAGACTGTAAAGAAGAAAAAAGCTGTGCAGTAAGTTTCTCCCAAAATTCAGAGAAATTGGGAGGCACAACAGGCACGGTAGATGGAGGAGGAGAAACAGATGCTGCAGAGGCGTAAGAGGGTTTGGACAGTTGAATGGGTGCAGTCATATGCCGAGCATCACGAAAGCTGACATTATTTTTGCATTTGTACTATTGCACAGACTTTTCATGTAAGAAGACAGCAATTAGCACATCTGAGCTCACCTGTACACACATCTGCCATGTGACCAGAAGAACTGCAGTTAACACACACAGCCGCATGTTTGCAAGAAGCTTTCGCGTGCCCAAATCATTGACAATTAAAACATCATAGTGGATTTGGCAGATACGAACGAACAGAGAAAGATAAATAACCAGCATTGATTTTTGCGGGGAGATTTGTTCCAATAAAAGTTAGTGTCAGCAGGGGTAAAATTTCATTTTTACCATTTCGCAAAATAGGGATACGACAAACATTGATCATTTTTTAAGTTTTAAGTTCCATCTTTAATTCATCATCAGAAACATCAACCAATTCACGAGCAAAGACCACACCTTTTACAGAGTTTAATGATTTATGAGGCTCAACTTTAACAGCAATGTCTCCAAGCTGGCCCAGATTCAAGGCCTTTTTAACTTGCTTACTGAAGCGAGTCTCAATCAACAGATCTCCAGAGTTCAGCCAGTCGACTGACCGAGGTTTGCCCAGAGCAGCAAGCAAGCTATTAATTAAGAAAGGGGAACAGGAACCAAAAGATTTGTTCTGTCCAGTGGCAGAAATTACGACAAATTTTCATCATCAAACGATAAATCGTTGGGTTTGAGGAGGGTTTGAGTTGCCATGTTATAAGTACTGTAGATTCACCACCCAGAGCTCCCCAGCCACCTCGGAGCCGTACTAGGAGACGTAAGTCGACGTCGGGGATACCCAGGTGGTATACTCAGACACGTTGATAGTGCCCAATTGACCCTAGCTGGTGCATTTAAGCAAACAAAACCAACCAGCTGATTGATCTTAGGGGGCGACCCTAAGACCAGGTCAAAGTACTGTCTTGGATTGGGTATTCAGTTTTCCTAAGTGGAAAACCAATCCTCAAATATCAGGATCCCCATTTCCAGGATACGGATAGCCACGCATGGCAAACACGCGGGTGGTACTGACCACACTAGACATAACTTTAAGTTAAATGAAACAATAAAAAGCTCGAATGGTACCGACCACACTGAATGGACAATGCACAGTAAATGAAAAGGGGGAAAAGATGAAAGTGAACGTCAACAAACAAGCCAGACACTTGACATGTGTGTCGCGTCGCAAGGGCATAAAGGGATCAACAGAAAAGCAGTACATGAAAAAGACAACAAACCGATTAGGCAACAAACAGCCAGAGCTCTCGTTGGCCCCATAGAGAAACAAATTCGTGAAAAATTTTCAAGCAAATCTGAAACATTAAATGCGACAGAAAATCGTGATCTAAAAGAAATCTTGAAATCATGTACCAAACTTTTTAACACAGGCAGCAACCAATCAATTTTCACAAAAGAACTGTAATGCCTTCCGTACTGGAAGCACACAGCGCTCGGCAAACTCGCGCGATTTACGAACTGCGCGTCGATCCCTTAGCAAACTACGACTTGCCAACCGAGTGAGATCAGTTTCTTCACTTCCTAGCCCAAACATCGGACTTCGCGTAGTCGGATCACGCTCCAGCGTGTTCAACAGAAAGACTCATGCTTGCATAAAACACCATTGCTCGCCCAGCAAGGTTTCACATCCAGCGCAAATAAGTACACTTTTTGTACCAAGTTAACTGTTTATTCGTTACTCCAATAATCCCCTCATGCCCTGACCATCGTCTGCTTTATAGGGGGAGAAGCGCGATGCACGCTGGGAAGGGGCGTGGCAGACGTCCGACGTCACAGAACAACTGCGCGCAGCTAATGCTAGAGGAACGAATGGCTACTCATGGCATCTATTAATGATTAAGTGGTGTTTGTACTTGCATAGCAAGTCTGCTTGTACTTACAGAGAATTAAAAGAAAGTTGATTTTTAAAATTACCTTCTAAGCGTACCTTATTTAAGTATGGAAATAAATTTGTTTCACCTTCTGGTTTTAATGAGTGTACTACATGAGATAATCGAAGAACAGCGTGCGCTACCAGATAACATGAAATATTATTCTTTGATTTTTTATGAGATGAAGATTAATGAAGTCATTGTTTGTGAAGAAAAACAACCTGGGAAATGGTGGGATTTGTCAAAATAAACTACTGGAAGCAAAACTTTACAAGTGATGGTGAGATTAATGACCTTTGTTCCGCACCTGAGCAAGTAGCAACTCCTGTATTACAATTTATGATTAAGGGTATTGTCAATAATGTTAGCTGCTCATGTGCACATTTTTCAACTAACGCATTAAAAACTGAACAATTACACATTTTATAATTCAAGAAGCTGTAGAGCGATTAGAGCTACACGATATTCGAATTTTGTCAATTGTTTGTGATGATGCAGCAGTAAATAGATCATTGTTTCACATGTTTAGTGGAACTTCAGGTTCTCAATCAGTATGCTGCGAATGAGGATAGATCAATTTTCTGTATTAATGATGAACTGCACTTACTTAAAACAATTCGCAACGGGCTCTCAAATAGTGGAGCACATTCTCAAACAAGATGGCTTAAGAAAAATAACAAATACACTCTCTGGAGCCATGTTAGACATGCATTCAATAAAGATAACGAAAATATCATCCCAGTGTTGCACAAAGTTACAGAGAGCCACGTCTATCTCACACCGTATGCTAGGATGCGTGTAAATTATGCTGCACAAGTGTTAAGTAATACAATGGCAACTGCAATTGAGCAGTACGTGGGTGAAGAAGCAACCGAAACAGTCAAATTTATTAAGTTTTGCAATCGATTTTTCGATATAATGAATACGCGAAATTTTGCTGAAAGCACACATTTTCGAAATTACGACTGAGCACCATTTTCGTCCATTGACAATCCAAGAATTGAGGTATGGATTGAAATTATTCAATAGTTAAAATAAATAAACGTCTTATTTTTACAGTGGTTGGCAAAGGAATTCCTTGGATATTTTTATGAATGGAAGAATGAGGTTACTAAGGAAAAGGATAAAAATGTGTAGGCTAAACTGATCCTGCCTAAGCAGACGCTCGAAGGAATTTTTTTAACCTTTAAGACAATCGTTCAGGCGTAGTCATTTTTGCACAATGAACTGCATGCAAAGTTAATTTTACTCGACTTTTTTTTTTTTAAATAATTCTACCCAATCAACAAACACGTACAATATAGAAAGTTAATGTCGTAAAATACTTCTTTTAAAACTTGTTACTTTTCTTTTAGTGCGTTCAATCATCGGGATCATCAAATTTCTGCTTAGGAAAAGAGTTCCATTTGTCTTAACGTCAAAATTAAATCAACATGCAATCGAGGAATCATTTGCTGCACATAGAGTAGCTGGAGGTTGCAATGAGAATCCTAATCATCTCCATTATATTCAAAATTACAATTACGCGAAAAGTATGAAAAAGAATAAAATTAAAATAAGAGGGCAGAACATTACATGTTAATAGGAATTTACACATAATGTTATTATATTTAAAAATGCTAATGTTTATTTAAATTCGAAATTTTACAATTTGTAATAATAATTACCACAAAGTTTTGCGCATAGATTTTGTTGTTTTTGTAGATTAATTTTTTTACGATGACACCTTATTAATTTTTAGCAGTAGCTTTACCAAATACACTTAAGTTAACTGAAGAACGATAACTTCACGTAACAATTTATTCTGAATATCATCAGAACAACAATTGACCCAAAATTTACTCCAAAGGGCATTTACATCCACATCATGCACAATTTTCGAGACTATTTCATTTTTGTCAACTCCGTAACATTTTCTTTAACATCACCAGATAGTTTTACAAATTATGTAATGCTTTGAAGGTTGTTGGACGTAGCACAAAAAAATCCTACAACGTTGGACATGGTGAAGGAAAATTTGCTGCAACGCGTTGGTGACAAGGATTCGTGCTCAGAGTGCAAAGACCTTAAACAGCAAATCCAAGAGTTGAGAGAAGAAAATGAAACATTGACGAGCAGCCGAGACAGATATAAACGTGCGCTACTGTGTGTTCTGTTGTTGCTGCTGTGTCGCTTTAAATTTTGTACAAACTTTGTTTTCCAGGTAAGTACGATGAAATGAAACAAAAATACGTCTCAGTGACAGAACAAAATGGAGCTGAAGCTCATCCGAGGATGAAGCCATTAAACTATCACTTGCCGCTCTTCAGGTGGCCCACGAGCTTGACCTAAAGTAATTTATTCCTCCAGAATGCAACCGTGGATATTGGAAATGGGACGTTGGTCAACATAGTCCAACTCGACCACTTCCTCTCGTTTAATAATTCCCCCAAATACTTTCTCGCCGATTACTGCGGATGGACTTATAATGTGTCAGTTTATATAGCGTGACGTCATTTGCGAGTGTTTTTGCGCGTTACCCTGGCAACCAGCGTATTTTATCAAATAATGTCAACAATACGCCCGCCATTGCGCTATTACCACGTATCTCCACGACGATGACCTACATTTCATCATCTAAGACGTACATTTCATCTAACAAAGTGCAACAACGGTCATCAATAGCGCACAGCGTAACGTCAAACCACGCGCCATTTTCGAACGTTAAAAATGTATAAAAACTCAACTTTTTCTATTATTTAGCGCACTTGTTTTCCACACCTAACGAAGTAATGTTAAATTGATCTTTTAAAATATTTCGGGAACATGTTTAAAACCCACTTGTGTACAGTTTAATATTTTTGTTTTGTTTCTTTTAAAAACACGAATAAATCAATCGTGTTAACTTCTATTCTCCACTATAAATCTATTCGTTTTTCATTCATGCTCATCACTTCGCAAATTTGGACCCAAGAACCATCTCAAACAGATCTTTCATGCACCTAATCGTTGCATAATAAACTGGCGCAGTCGACTACAGGATCCGACGCGAGTAAGTGAAGCAGCGAAAAAATCGAACGAACGTTAGTGTTAGTGGAAAAGTTTATCAAGTGAACTTTAGTGTTAAAAAAAAAATCGAACGAGAACATTGGCGGATGATGAAGATAAGTTTGAGAACAGTGAGGTTGATAATATAAATGATGAACGATTGCGAAAACGGCAAGCTGATGGCGCACTCGAAATGGAAAGTACTTCGCAGCAGCAAAATGTTGCCGATGTGGAACTGCGTGAAGAATTCGATAATTTCCAACGAGCCGCGATGAAAAACTTCGCCGATATAACACAAGAGTTAGCTTTTATAGCGCATTTATTGCAGGACAAAAAGGTAGCGGAAAAACCAGGGGTAGAAACTAGTCAGGTTAAAGAAAAAACGCTGGCAAATCCGACGCCAAATTCTGCGCCTAAAACTAAAACTGTAGCTAAACAACCTGTTAAAATAGAAACTTTCGACAATGATGACGACGATGAAGTCGAGGTAATCACGTCCGAAGGTGAAAAAATGGTAAAAACACGGCAACCACTTTTCGACGGGACGAACTGAAGAATTTCTCATTGCCGTCGAGAGCCACTTCTTCTCCACAAAAGTAATCGAGCAGCAGTATATAAAAGAGTGTATGGCAGGAAATTTGGAAGGAGCGGCGCATTTGTGGTGGATTGGATGCCGAAAAACCATCACGACGAGGTCCCAGTTCGAGGATGGGGCAAGACACCATTTTGAGTGTGGATTTGAAAAAGCGCTGCAACTGATTCAAATGTATCGACAAAAACCTGACGAATCCGTAGCAACAGTGTTGACAAAAATTGACACTTGGACGGCGGTAACTAAGGAGAATTGAGACGAAGGCTATAGACTGAGACGCGTGATTCATAATTTACGTCGAAATGCGAGGATGGCAATTCGACATCTACAGATTAAAGATTACGCCGAACTTCAAAATCGAACTGATGAAGTCAACCAGATGACTTTATCGTTAGAGGGTGACGAGGAAGAAGAGGATGACCGAAAAGTGCAACAGCTGATGAATAAATTACAGAAGAAAGTGCCTTGGTTAAAAGCAGTATTATCATCATCAACGCCCAGTGTCAACGTCAACGAGAGTGTTAGTTTAAGTGCAAATTTAGTGGGGAACGCGAACGCAGCGCCAAAAATGAGCACCCCGCCTAAATTTCAGATTCCCATCAATGTGAAATGGGTTATCACGGGGAGGGGGTTCTATAATTTAGTAGACTCTAATAATATAGCTAATAATATAGTCTGCACGCGCTGTTTCCATATAGGTCACATTAGACGAGGTTGTCCTTTAGGTTTTGAAGATGCGTTGGAGAAACGAAACTGCGCGCTCGCGGTTGGCGCTCCAGTTGCAAATGCAACTACTAACCCCGAAATTAAAGTATTAGGAGATAACATTGCAAAATTAACACCTTTAAGTCGCGTTCATTTAGGTGACAAAATATTATACGCTTTGTTAGATACGGGCGCGTCTTTGTGTGTTATGAGCGAGCAGTTGTTTAGAGCGTGTGAAAGAAAAGCGGGGTTATGATTGCAGCCATCGAACACAGGAAAAAAAAAGATCTTTACTTCAGGTAAATGTGTACTAAAGAGACAACTGCTTATGATAAAAGTTACAGCTTTACTCACAAATAGCGACAGCTTTAAGTCACTGCGACAAATCTGATTAAAGCTGTCGCTATTTTCGCCTAAAGCTGTCTATATACATCAGCTTTATTTCACATGTATATCATGGAAAGATTTTATTTTTTCCTGTGGAATGAATTAATTAAACAAGCAGTAAGAGCAGATCCTCCAATAGGCACATGTATCGCATTAATAGAAAACGAATTTGGTAAACATCCAGTTAGATTTGCCATAATGTCAGGATCCTCAGAAACGATGATTTTCGGAAGAGACTATTGTAGACAGCATACACTGACTTTTAATTTCAGTACCAAACGATGTGGTGCGCCAAATATTCCCGCGATGGCGTTTCTTCTTGCAACAATAGCGCGAGATCAATTCACTATTGCAATGATGGAGGGAACCGAGATAGGAGGTGGAACCGAGATAGGAGGTGGAACCGAGATAGGAGGTGGAACCGAGATAGGAGGTGGAACGGAGATAGGAGGTGGAACGGAGATAGGAGGTGGAACCGAGATAGGAGGTGGAACCGAGATAGGAGGTGCAGCCGCCGCAGAACCCGATGACCCAAATAATCTAAAGTGGTTAAAGGGAAAAGAAAGTGAAATTGAAGATGCCCCATTGAGAGAAAAAATGGTTCAAATGTTAAAAAAAGCGTATAAAGTTGTGACGCGTGTGTGACCACGCCCTCTTCCTCCCGTCGAGCATCGCGTCTTTGAAACAGCTGACAGACCGAGGGAAAAGCAGTTAAGTTCGGAATATCAAATGTATCAGACGTGAATTGTGATCTCCGAATTGCGAAGCCGCTGCTTCCCGTGTTTTCCCCTCGGCCTGTCAGTCGATGTCTGCCGCCAAGGAATTATTACGCGTTAACTCATGGTTAGAGGTAAATAAACAGTGTTTATTGGAACTTTAGTGTCTTTACTGCGTGTTACGCGTCGTGCGCGTTGTCGAAGTAAGACATCGAGGACGTTAGTGCGCGTCGTACGATTCAACGCGTCACAACTGGGGGCCCGTCAAAAGTTCTCTTCTCGCCTTTTACACCAAACAAGGACGTTCCTTGGAGCAGCAGAAGTCAACAGGCCACAATTTTTCGAGTGCTCGTTCTGTGGATGACATCGAAAACCCGGACTTACCCTTGCCCTGAACTGGTCAAGCCGATTCAGGTAGTCAGTTTCCCCGTGGGAAATAAGCAACGGAAAATAGTGATTCTGTGGATCACGAAGTCGTGGAAGTGGAAATCTGCGCTGAAAATAAAAATTCCACATGTGATATCACATGCAAATTTAAGCCACGATGGTTAAATCTGCCATATATTCAGTGGTTAATTAACGCGCCATCTGGGTTTACTTTTATTTTTATTTTTATTACTTACTGGTATTTACCTAGCAAAGTTGACCAGCGTTGCCCGGTTTTCTTTGCTGCTCTGCATTTAGT
>JAQIWS010001336.1:0-11983 GCA_034696085.1 Stigmatogaster subterranea | reverse complement strand
TCACAAAAAAATCAGCACAGTGATCTGATCATTTTTGGAGAAATGGTACGCGATGAAACGCGAAAAACAATTTGTTGAAACATTTTTGACCAACACTGTAGTTCTCATCGCCTAGGCAATGAAAAACTGCTTGGATGTTTAGAAAAATAGTCGATATGATCGTAAGATCTAATGATATTCCAGTTTCCAGTTTTTAATGACAAATTAGTTTAATTTAGTCATAACGCGAATTTTTTTTTAGTTCGTCTCAATGTGAATTTTTACTGTCTGCGGAGTGCTGACATCATGAGCGACCGATCTTGCATTTGGTGATTATTACATTTTGATCGTTTATTGTTAATTGTATTATCCTCACATTTTGTAAGAATATACTTTGCTCAAATATGGATTGAAATGTTTGGTGTTGTACATTTGTATTGTTGATTACCGGTACTTGTTACTGATTTTTGCAGCAAACGAAAATTTTTCAAAAAAGTTGAATTTTATTGCTGCGTTTAATTAATTTTTGACATCTTAAGATCTAACGATCAGTCTGTAGTTGAAATAATTGTAAAATTCGAGTTATTGTAATTTGAGAATGTTGAGATTTGTGATTTAAGATTAAAATTAAGTTGGAATATTTGAGTGACACCGTATATTTTAATGGTATATGACCCATTGTATTCCGCGCGGTTGAAAACAGTTGATAGTCGACTAAACGTTGGCTTCTCCGCGATGCTCGAGCTGAGTTTCCAAATTTTGACGCGTGGAGCGCTTCGGTAGCGCAATCCCACATCGCATTGCGCGTCTTCGTTTCCGTTCGAAGGCGTTTGATTTTTCTCCTTGGCTTTTTCTTCAAAATTTTCACGTTTGTTTTAAAATAGCTCGAGAATCGGAGTTTAATTTATCAAAAGAATATGCTCTAGTTTGATAAGTTAAGATGTTTAGCAGCGGGTTAAGATTTGAATTAGATCTCGCAACTTTAGTTTCAACTAAATAGAATTAAGTTAGGGTTATTTTACGTGGTGTGATGAACATAAAATTGATGTTAAGACTTTAGAGGTACTAGACAGTTTTTTTTACGGGTTTTAAGATAACGTTTGTCGACTTTAGATATTTTTTCGATAAATAAAATAATCTAAATCGACAAATTTTTTATTTGTTTCTGGCTACATTGTGTAAAAAATGGCGGTGTTAAGCTAATATTTTGCTAATTTTAGAATGAAAGCCTTAGCAAAATATTAGCTAAGGCTTTCATTCTAAAATTACTGGAAATATTTACCCGTGATGTTTGCGTCTGTTTATTCCTCTGACTTTGTAATTTTTTATTCTGATCGTGCAGTGCACATTTATGATTAAATTTACTCCACACACAATTTTATTGTTTTAGATTGCAGTATTAAAATTGTCAAGCTAAATATTGTTTATTATAATTAAAAGTATTGGTTTTAAATTTCTTTCAACGACGAACTATGTCGATTTTCCGTACGTTCAGATTTTCTTTATTATTTAATTGCTGTTGAAAATTTTGTAAGTGAGATGTCGGTTAACGCGGCAGAAATTGTTATTTTTAGGTGGAAAGTTTCAAATTTCGTAATTTTTTGTGCAATTCGTCAGTAATCTTGTTTTGCATAAATTAATAATGATATATAAAATATTGTGAGACACGAACACATGCAATAATTTTATAGTACTCCGTACCATTTTATTTACAATAATTTATATTACTAATTGTGTTTAATTTTAATTGGCATCTTGAATTGATACAATAACGCATAGTGTCGATGAATTTGTGTAAATAATTCAATTATTCAATGTCCTAGGAGTGTAAAAACGTATTGCAGTTGTTTATCCCTTTCGAAGTTTGAGTCATTTGAATTTGTTACAAACAATTGCAGTTGACATTAAAATTTTGCTTATTTGCTTTGCAATGTGTATTTATTGTTAATTTTTTACACACAATTTTGTAAGAATAAACCTTGCACAAGTGTGTTTAAAAATGTTTGGTGGTGTGCTGTAGATTATTTATTACGATGTTTACAGTAAAAGAAATTTTTTTTTAAAGTTTGAATTATATTGCTACTGTATTTTCATTTAATTTTTGACATTGTGAATCAGGATGATCAGTACGTAGTTGAAAGAACTAAGACTGTACAATTGATATAACTTGTGTAATTCTATTTATTACAATTTGAGAATGTTGAGACTTGTAATTTAAGATTAAATTTAAGTTGGATCATTTGCATTTTATATTCCGTCTTTAGTGGTCTGCAGGCATTTGTTGGTGAAGAAATGAATTTCACGTGACAAAATGGAAGTATAAAATATTTATTAACATTTGAATGGTTAAATTCAAGTAGTTGAGCACTACTTAAATTTAACAATTCCAATAGAATGAACATAATTTTCTGTAATTTTAACGTGTGGTTTGAATTTGTAGCTTTGGTTTTGTGATTATTTACTCTGGTATAATGTTTATATCATTTAAATTTATATTGACTTATGTATTTCGAATGGTAAAATGTAGCTTGATGTTTGGAATGTTCTTTCGTACAGAAAGCAATTTTTGATGAACAATTTTGCTACATTTATTTGAGTTGCGTGTTCGATAAATTTTCCATATTAGCTTTAATTAGCCAGTTTTTTTGTTTTTTTTTATAGCAAATTCATCATCTGCTGCAAAAAAAAATTGTTAGATCTATGTTGTTGACAAAATGTAATTGAGTGGTGCAAAACTTTGTTAATAAACTTAGCGGTAATCGAAAAAAATTGTCACGAAAAACAGGATTTTCTTAAATTCACGAAAGATGCACGAAATATTTTTGTGAAATTGAGTAAATTAAATTGATAATACAATACGTAATCGACAAAACAGCAATATTTCAGTTTTTAACTTTCAATGTGAATCGCGGGAAATTTTAAAACCGTACTTTCACGCCAAATATTGCACTTTTACGTTGCCCCGCATAATTTGTAAATTTATTTCTATATTTATTTGGTTTAGCGTAGTAATTCATTGATGAATTGATGAATTAAAAATAGCATGGCCAGATGGTTAAACTGGCTTCTGTTTTTAGCTTTTTGTTTTCTACAACTGAATGAGCGTGTTATTTTGTTATTTTGAAAGTACCGTATTAAAAAAATGTTCTTTTTACTCAATTATGAAAAGTGTTATTATTCTCCATTTACCGCGCTTATCTGATAGTGTGATTTTTTATACATGAATTATTACAGTACCACACTTTGTTACATTTTACAAAATGATCATGCCAATTTTGCGGGATGTAAGCGTTTTATTTTCTGTTAAAACAATATTCGCAGTACTTGAATTGGCACACATAGGCCAATTATTGTAATGATTTACTGCTGTATATATTTTAGAATTTAGTTATGTATTTGGAATGTATTTTCGCATTTCCTTGGATTTTGTGGCGAACAATTTTAATCCGTATCGGTGTCACCGTCCATCTCACTGATGACATACTTGTAATTACTGCGTTAATGTTTTTTATATAAATAGAATTAAGCATAATGGAAAATTTTCCTAAAACTATTTTACAAGCACATTATTAATGATCATTGGGTGGACAAGACTTTGGGTTGATTTCTCCAGAGATGTAGATTTGGAATTTTTATTAAGTCACGTCACGCAAAAGTTTTATACTAATATAACTTTGTAGGCTAATTGGCAGAATGTCGTTGCCGTTTCTTTAAAAGTAATTGAGCATAATTTGAAAATTTACAGGAGCGTTAATTTTTACAATTAACTGACTTGATAAAATCTTGTGAGTTGCAATATTTGCAGTGCAATGGTCCGTACAAAATTGTAAAAGCATAGCTAGTTAGCATGTGGTTACAATTTGGTGATAGTGGATAAGATTGGTTAAGATTTATAAATTAGGAAAACTTTTGTACAATTTACGAAAATATTGAATCTTTCCGTTACATATGTTTCTTCTTCGTTTTTCCGTTTTTTATTCCGCTGCAAGGTCACGTTTTGCAACGCGTTATTTTAATATTGTTGTGTTGTGATAAATTTTCGTTACTATTCTTAGGATTCCGTAACTGCTGGCAATAAAAATTGCCGTTTGTAATTTTGGTTGATTGACACTTTTACTGTAAAAAAACTGTTTTTTAACCTTAATTAATTTTTTTTCTGTAGTAAACATTCGTTCTTGTTTTCATTCAGCTCATTTTTATTCAGTTCCGCATAAAATATGTGTTGCTAATACTGTATTAACTCGCGGTAGCCTTTGCAAGATATGATTTTATTTAATTTATTCCAAAAAAATATTCCAAATAATTTTTTAGAACATTATTTGATCAAATGCAATGAAAAGAATTAATCTTTACGAGTTATAAACAAAAATTTTGCAGAGGTAACTTGACGCATGGAAGCCTTATGCCATGAGTGCAGAAAAATTTCTGTTGGCATATAAGTCACAGATTATTATTTTGTGAAATGTTTTACACAAGAGAATGTCTTTTTATCTTTTAAAAGAACAAATGTGACGCCGTTGAACAAAACGTTGTTACTCTTTCTTCTGCAATACAGGCTAAAGGGCATGCGTAGAAATTCTGATTTTCTCCCAGCGCGTTTTTGTTAAATGGGGATAGACAGTAAAGAATCCTAAAGATGTACCATTAATATTCTATTGACGTACTTGTTTTAAATTTCCGTACTACGTATGCGATTGGGATGTAGATATTTAACTTTTGTGCATTTTCAATATCTAATTTGTTGAAGTTTTGCAGAGCATTTTTGATCGAAAATTTACGGATTAATCAAATCCGTTAAGCTCCGTGCAATATGCGGTTTTGACTTTTGACTAGATTATTTTAGATGTAAGTTACTGTATTATAATTTGAGAATATTGAGAATTTTGATTTAAGATTAAATTTAAGTTTGAATATCAGCCTGTTGAATATTCGAGTGACACCGTATAAGGTAGCTAGTCGTTTGTACCTGGCATAATTTTGTTTTATATAAAGACGATATTTATTCGCGAATAAATATAATCTTACTTGACAAAAATGGTGGTGTTAAGCATAATATTTTATTAAAGTTTGAATTGTTAGATTTAAGAAGTTGAGCACTTTTTAAATTTAACAAATTCAAATAGTTACGCACAATTTGCTGTAAATTTATACATGTGCTTTGAATTGATAGCTTTGATTTTATGATTATTTATTCTGAATTAATTTCTTTAAGTTTTGAGGTGAACCGTACGAACGATGGTCTAGAATTTTGCTCCAATTTTTATTTTTAAGACAAATATTTACACATTTGTGTTACTGCGAATAATGTGATTTTATATAGGGACAGATTATTTGCAGTGACAATTCTTCGCGCGGTTGATAGTCGACTAAAAGTTGGTTTCACCGCGATGGTCGAGCTGAGTTTCCAAATTTTGACGCGTGGAGCGCGTCGGTAGCGCAATCCCACATCGCATTGCGCGTCTTCGTTTCCGTTCGAAGGTGTTTGATTTTTCTCGAAGGCTTTTTTTCAGAATTTTCACGCGTATTTTAAAATAACTCTAGAATCGGAGTTTAATTTATCAAAAGAATATGCTCTAGTTTGATAAGTTAAGATGTTTAGCAGCGGGTTAAGATTTGAATTAGATCTCGCAACTTTAGTTTCAACTAAATAGAATTAATTTAGGGTTAAGTTACGAGGAGTGATGAACATAGAATTGATGTTTATACTTTAG
The DNA here is from genome assembly GCA_034696085.1 of Stigmatogaster subterranea. Lineage (NCBI taxonomy): Eukaryota > Metazoa > Arthropoda > Chilopoda > Geophilomorpha > Himantariidae > Stigmatogaster > Stigmatogaster subterranea. The sequence continues at coordinate 6,293 of JAQIWS010001336.1, read as the reverse complement.
AGGTACTAGACAGTTTTTTTTTACGGGTTTTAAGATAATACATATTTGTCGGCTTTAGATATTTTTCTGATAAGTAAAATAATCGAAATCGACATTTTTTTGTCTTGGGCTAAACTATTTATTATTAGATTTACTTTACAAACTTTTTTGTTACATAAATTGTTATACTGTAGTTCAGTGTTAAATTAGCATTTTGTTCACGGTTAAAATTTTTTGCAAATTATTCAAGTCGGTTAACGCGGTAAAATTTATTTTTAGGTGAAAAATTTCAAACGCAGTAATTTGTACAGTAGTTTAATCTGTCAATGAACTTGCATGCAATTTTTCACTAATCCAACTTGGAGTGTAAAAACGTATTGCAGTTGACATCAGAATTTTGCCTATTTGCTTGGCGTGAAAAATATTTGTAATCTAATTTCTCTTTAGATTTCACAAATATTTCTATTACTTTACACCCAACTGATTTCAGCCTAAATTTGTCTGTTTTAGTGAGATAATTATGAATTAGAATCGTACAAACAACTCATTATTTATTGTGTTACAAGAAATCCGTGCATCATTCATGCAGTTATGTACAGTAGTTTAAATACTGTACCCTAATTACCTTTACGACATATGATTTTTGACGATCAGTCTGTGGTTAAAAGAAATTAGACTCTACGTTTGACATTTTTGTTTGAAATAATTGTGTAATCCTAGTTATTACAATTTAGATGAAAGAAAAATGTATAAAAAATTGTAGAACAGTTAAACTTTTCTAATTTTTCTAAGTGCGAAATAGCCTCACATTTTATTTTTATTGTAACACAAGTTTTCATTTACTTGTATTTGTATTATACTATAGCTAACTAGTTTATTTGTCTTATGTTAAATACACCCACAGAAACAGATTATTTGCAGTATTTGTGCTAAATGTGCAAATTGAAGAAAACATATCCGTGAATCGTTTGATTTTGTTTTAAAACTTGTAAAGTCAAAATCTGACGTCTGTGCAATTTTAATTAAATTCACACATTTTCTACAAACCAATATTTTGTGTAGCAGTTGCACATTTATTATTTGAGCTTAAAGTCAAATTTTGTCGTGTGGTGAAATTTCACTTACGATTTCAGTAGTGTTAACTTTTAATGTTGGAATTTCACGTCACGCGACACAAGCTTTTTCACTATTGAGCGTTCCGTTTTATGCAAAAAATTACACGTGCACTTCTAATTACGTAGATTTTTACCCAATTTGAACGCATTGGGTACAATTGAAAAATGTTAATTCTAACCTATGCGTTGCAAATTTAAGCTTGCGATTTGCTTACGAGTCAAATATTTAAGAATTAATTTATACGTTGTTTTGAGAAATTATATCAATAAATCGACCAGTTGCGAATAAGAAATTTACAATTAAAATTTCATTTTACTTATAACTTTATTATATTTTACAAACAGTATTTTGTACTACAGTAGTTTATATCTGAGCAAAATTTTGTACTCGTATGTGTTATTGAGAATAGAGCGATACCGCGTTCTACATAAAACAGATTATTACAGTGGTACTTAATTATGCTGAAACGTATTTGCAGTATTCGACCATTTCTATTTTCATTGTCAAACCGTAAATATTTTATTGCATATTTTGCTGTAACCCCATTTGTTTACAATTTTGGTGATATTAGTGGATGTTTTCATTTGGTTAAGATTTGTAAAATATGAAAACTATTTGTACATTTTTAAGAGTCTCTCTCCATACAACGCTAATCTTAATTTTTGACCAAAATTTGTTAAAAACTGACTATTGTGCATAATTCTGTACAGACTAGTGGATAATATTGTAATGCTCTTTACTCGTCAAAAATTTCACTTTCATATTTGTGATGTTACGAAAGCGAGATTTTTTTTATTAGTGACAGAAATATATTTATGAAATCGGTCGGAAACATAATGTAATTACTTAACGCAAAAAATACGCAAACGCGCATTAATTTAGTATTTTGTTATATCTGGAGTTGTAATAATTACAGGTATTTCGGTTAACAAAACGTGCGCGGAATTTACTTGTGTATTTTACAAATCTGCATTTCACGCGATTGCAAAAACCAAAAAAATACTGAACATTAATATTTTAGTCGCTATTCAAAATTCATATTGTATTTATTGGTCCCCAAGTTTTAAAATTTCAATAATTTTTTGGTGTATTTCTTGAAATATTGTACGCATACAATATTTTTTACGTTACAGTTTTCAAATATTAGTTTTTAAAACTTCGTCCGAACGTTGCTTTACTGGGGAAAAGTGAAAAGTTTTTTATGGAGACTTATTAGGTGATCAACAACGATATTGTTTGGCAATATTTGAGCGGAGTTTGTAAACATGTAGCCATACAAAATTATCGGAATCTTATAGGATGATGATCTCATTGGTAGTAAAGATTAAAATTATTCTACAAGAAATTGTATTGTATCTGTGTTTGCAAGGGTATTACGTAAGTTCGTCGCAAACATTTCGTCGCAAACAATTCGTCGCACAACATTATGTCGCAAAATGTTTCGACGAAATGTTTGCGACGAATTTTCGGTAAACCCTTTGATCACGTAAGTCATAAGATCGCAACTCACTTTACAAGCATTGCTCTGAGTAAATTAGTTTTAGATTTTTGTGTAACTTTTTTCATCTACAGTACTTTTAAAATAAATATTTGAAATTTTTTTTGGGTTAAATTGCACAAAATTGAATAAATCATTCTTGGTTTGTATAGTTTTGTTTAAATAGTTAACGTAATAAAATTCAATGCCAGGTTACGTATATTAAGAGTATTGTAGTTTACAAATACTTCCGTAGAATAAAATTTTTACGTCTATTTATTACGTAGTTTAAATGCATAGCATTGTGTTCTAAGAGCAAAAAAATAGTTGTAAACCATGACATCACCACCAAACATTTGCTTTTATCAATTTTATTACGAATTCACATTTGACTTTCTTTCTTTCTTTTGATCGTTACAAAATGTGACACAATTTTAGGTGAAAAAATTAACATTTTCAGTCGCAGGGTTTTAATGTAAAACATCCTGCGAGTGACAATATTAATTATATCTTGACACTACAATAATTCTTAATTCAGTTAGGGTTATTTTCAAACGGATTGTCAATCACTTTGAACATTTGCTCAGTTTAAAAAAAAATTTTTTTTCAATGAAATAAGGTTAATTTTTCACCACGCGTTAAATATTGACGTAGCTATACAGGTGTACAGAGTTGCAATTTTTACTGATGAAATAATTTATCACATACTAATAATTTTATGCGCGAACGTCTTTGATCATTTCTTCAACGTTATTCTCGGTCGTGAAAATTTAGGTGTGTAAGGTATGATTTGTCGACTCGAGATATTTATTCTGACAGAAAAGTATCTTAAATCGACAAATTTTTGTCTCGTACTCGATTTAAAATGTGAACAAAATGACGATGTTAAACTGAAATTTTTTTATTAAGGGGCTTTATAGTAAATTTACACGTTTATACTCTTGATAAGATTTTGCTTATTGGCTAATCCGTTATGTGGTTTTATTTTACTGTTATGGTTAAAAGAAAAGTTGTTGTCAACAGAGTACTGCAAATTAATCAAATGTGCTTAAATTTAAATTCAAAGAATTAAATAAATAAATAACTAAAGGTGTCGTGAAAATAACATTCACAGCATTTATACATGAGTACTGTAAATAAATAATTAACAGTTTTACTTTATGCTTTTTCAAATCTTGAAAAATCGTCCTTTCTTTGCTGATTTTGATTTCTTTTGGATATTGCTAAGTGTCTGTAGAGTACTTACACGTTGTAGTTAATTTGTTTTTAGCTATCCTGCTTAATCCAACACATTTCTTCAACTGAATTTTCTAAAATTTGCGCAGTCAAAATTTGCCATGAAGTGAAATTTCATTTTACAATTTCAGTACTGTAATGGTAAATTTTTTTGTTGTAATTTCGTATTGCAGAATCTTACAATTTTTGCATTAAAATGAAAAATATTTTATTCTGGAAATTTTATTTCACTTTTTTCGACTGAGATTCCTAACCTCCTTGGTTTTTTTTAACGTGTAATTATCATTGCACTGATTTTTCGAAATTTTATGAATGTATTAATGATGCGTTTATTCATGCTCAGTAATTTGTTATCAGCATGTACTATCCATGTCAGTTAACAGTTTACGGTTTTTTCCAATTGAAGAAGAGTTGTCAATTTTTGATTGAAAATCTCTCGTTGTCGACTTTTTTTGCGTGATATTTCACGTGGCAAATGTATTTCAAAGAGATCACTTTCTTAAAGTCACTTGTTTCTTTATTTTCCTCACTTTCGAACAGTGAACATGAACATTGTAAAAATTTAACCACACTGTGCTTCAATCGTATATTGTAGAATTCAAAGTGGGTTAAACCAAATTTTTTTCAAGTTTGTATAACTGCTTCGTTTCAATCTGAAGTGAGTTTTGAAATCGTCAACCGTGTATCTCAGAACAACTTCTTCTACGTAATTCTTCACTTTAGCCACTTTTCTGCATTTTTTACGAGTTCGACCAAATTCTGCTCGCAAGTAGGCAATCTCGATGTCGTCAGCAGCGGTCAGCAATACTGAAAATCGTCTTCTTTTTCGTTTACAACCAAGATTATGCGAAATTATTGTCACTAGCGAATTAAGAGCGTCCATTTTGTGCAGCTCTCTTTGCAGCGTTGTACGTGTTTTTTCCCCTTCTAGCATGACGTCATGCTGCACGCATCCTTCTGCAGCCCTCCGCTGCAACCGCTGCAAGCGCTGCAAGCGCTAGAGGAAAAAGATACGCACGGTAATTGACGTCGCGTTATCTCGTGCGCAGAAACAGCGCGCGCGAGTTTCGTGTAGTCGTGTTTCGAAACTCGCCATTTCTGCTCGGAACATTTCCTCGATCGGTATCTGGCAAAATCTCCTTGAATCGGTAATTTCACGACGTTGATAACGACGTGATGTAATACAATAACTTTCTCGAGCAAAATTGTGATTTACTTTAAAACAAAATGGGAAAAACTGTTGTACATTTGTATTCTCGACGATTTTGCGTAAATTTCAGCCATTTTGTGCGTGGATATAGCTTGTAATTTGAAAATTCATGGTCTTCTTGGCAATAACTCGCCTTATGACCTCGATGTTTGGGTGACGGTTGCAATTATGATTTGAGAGGTGGTTCTCTGGTTTATGTTTCATTTTCTCTTTTCCCGTTAACTAACTAAATACAATTACCAACATGAAGCCACTGTGATCGTAGCCGTTTTTTGCTGCTTAAACTGAAATTTCATATTTACTGGATTTTCAATGAAATAGCGTTTGTGTGATTTGTCAGTTTTAGACTTTTATTGTCGAACCAGCTTAATTGGGCCAAATCTTATAGAACATTTCATAAACCCATTATGTACAGGTCCTCGTAATTGGAGCATGCGCTTAATTGGGCCAAATCGTGTCGTCCCGACTTGACCCAATTAAGCGGGTTCGACAGTTTTGAAATTCCGGTTTTTTTTATCCTTCTAAATTAGTCACCAATTAAATAAGATGCCGTTTAAATGACGTAACTTGGGACACGCAATATATAGATTTTTTCCATAGCTAGATGGTAAAATATTCCGTTCTTGCTCTACGTGATCCATTTTATAAACTACTGTAAATTTATCCCCAATCAAAGTTAACTTGAAATAAGTTTAAAAAACAAAAGAAATTTTTTCTCATGGTAAAAAAAACACGATGAAAATTTGGATAAAATTGTTGAATATTTGAAAAATGTCAGAAATTTTTTAGCGTCGTACTCCAATGTTAAATCTTGGACTGTCAAATGAAAATTACGAATTTTCAAATTATTTTACTCCATAACATCGAGTAAATTTTTTAAAGGAATTTTACTTCAATGTGAATATTGTTTGATGCAACCAGATAAAATATATCACTTTTCCACGATGTGGTCATTTTTTCAATGATTTTACTGCTTGAAAACAAATACTTTGCGTTGTTTGGTCATGGTTTGGTAATTTTTAAAATGGCGCATGTACACAACGCCATCGTGCGGCAATATTGAACATTAATTATTAATCTTTAAATATTCCAAAATTTGTACAAAAATTTGGTAAAATTTTAAATTAATGTGTATTAAGAATAATCAATCCGAATTATTTATTTTAGTGTGAAAAACATGATCAAAATAGTTCGTACGATGATCTCGATCGAGAGTAGTTGACGTCACATCACCGCGTGCGCAGACAGAGTGCGCGCGATTGTGCTTGTTTCGAA
>JAQIWS010001335.1:0-11985 GCA_034696085.1 Stigmatogaster subterranea | reverse complement strand
AAAAAGTGAAAAAGTGGAAAAAAAATTTGGAAAAAGTGAAAAAGTGGAAAAAAAATTTGGAAAAAGTGAAAAAGTGGAAAAAAAATTTGGAAAACGTGAAATTTTATTCGAAAAAACAAAAAATAAAATTTTTTTTTCTTGCAAAAAAGTGAAAATATAAAATTATTACAAAAAATACATTTTTCTCAAAAATCACAATTTTTCAACTTAAAAAAATACCCAAAAATTTTATTTTTTTTCATTAAAACCCCCCAAATTTCAACTCCCCCCACCCAAAACCCCCAACCTTCACAATTTCCAACTTCATCTCACTTAACCACCTCATAACCTTCCCAAAAAAAAACCTCATCTCATAAAACCGTAATATTAAACCGCCATCTTTTACCAAACGAGGCGAATCTAGCCTCAACCACACCCCACCAAAATTCCACTCCTCAACTTAACTTTAAAGAGTGAAAGTGAATCGAGGTCACACATATCAGCTCCGAGGCTAGTTCGTTGTTCCGGTAACTCAAATATGTGTCGCGGGAAATAAGGTGCATAGGTAAATGCCCTTACGTCACAGTTTGACAATTCGGCCGCTAGAGCGCGCTCTAACGATTTAAAAGTTCCCACCTCATTTTTCACCTATTTTATTTTTAGACTAATACCTAAAATTAAAATGTGTCGAATTTATTTGATGTGTTCTTCCGGTGTTGATTATTTTTAAAATGGCGGGTGGGTTTTTAAATGGCGGTTGTTGATGATTTTGTTTGATGAATTTTGAGTTTAGGGTTAAATTTTGAGTTTAGGGTTAAATTTTGTGTTTTTAGTTAAATTTTGAGTTTTTAGGGTTAAATTTTGTGTTTTTATGGTTAAATTTTGTATTTTTAGGGTTAAATTTTGTGTTTTTATGGTTAAATTTTGTATTTTTAGGGTTAAATTTTGTGTTTTTAGGGTTAAATTTTGTGTTTTTAGGGTTAAATTTTGTGTTTTTAGGGTTAAATTTTGAGTTTTTAGGGTTAAGGTGTAGGGAAAAGTGTTATTGTGTTGGTTTTTGTGTGATTTTTGTAGGAAAAAATGAAATTCTCACGGGAAAAATGGTGTAAGTAAAAAGACAGGTTGGTGTTCAGGTGGGATAAATTGGGTTTCACCCCTCTATACAACAGGTTCACTATTTTTGTGTGGTACAATATAGGTCAAAGTTGGTTGGTGAAAGCGTTTACCGTAACTGGGAGTGATAAAAGTCATAAAAAATGTGAAAATTTTGATAAATTTGTAAAAATGTCGACGGTGGAAATGAGAAAAATTTGTGGAAATTTGAACTAAAATCGCAAAATTTAGTTTTGAATTGTATCTATAAATAAGACTATAATATTTCTATTTTGTATAATTTCGGTAACAAATAATAAAAATCTCAAAAATTTCCAAAATTTCCAAAATTATTCAAAAATTCCAATACCCCAAAAAACGTCAAAATTTCTAAAAATTGAACAAAAATCGCAAATTCAACTTCAAATTATCAATAAATAAGCCTAAAATATTTTTATTTTAGGCTTAATTTCAATCAGAAATAATAAAAATTCCAAAAATCTCAAAAATTTCAAAAATTATCCAAAAATTCCAACACCCCAAAATCGTCGAAATTTCAAAATATTTCACAAAAATCGTAAAATTTAACTTCAAATTATCAAAATCTAACCCTGAAATAATCTCATTTTATATAATTCCAACCACAAATAACAAAAATCTCAAAAAATCTCAAAAATCTCAAAAAAACTTTCAAAATTCCTAAAAAATCTCCACCAAAAAAAATCCTCAAAATCGAACCAAAAATCATAAATTCACCTTAAAATTATCAATAAATAGGCCTAAAATATTCTCATTTTATATAATTTCAACCACAAATAACAAAAATTCCCAAAAACCTCAAAAAACTTTCAAAATTCCAAAAAAAATCTCCCAAAAAAAACCCAAAAAATCCTCAAAATCGAACCCAAAATAACTAAATTATTAAAAATTAATCCTAAAACACATCCACTTTACATAACCCAACATTTTAAAACCCATCGTGCATAAATATTAAATAATTCAACAACTTTCTCCAACTCAAAACTCAAAACCCAAAACGAGGTCACGATCAACATCGAGGAAATAAATCCTCAAACCGTATTTTCGTTCTTCCTTCTCTCCTAAAACATCACGTGGACTTATACAATGTTAAACCACGTTATATAAACAATTTTCTATTTATATCCGACTAACCTTAACACCCTAAAACTTCCCAAACTAAAAACAAACTTCGAAATACCGAAACTTCGAAAAACAACAACGACGCCATTTTTGTTCAAAAAACAGCGCCGCAACTAAAAATTTCAAAATTTTAATATTTGTGTTAGAAAATATTTTATTTCTTATTATTTATTACCTAAAAATAAATTTATCTTTATTTTTCGATGTTTCGTAATTTCGAAACATCGACGCCATTTTTGTTCGAAAATTTCGAAACCAAAACTTAAAAATTTTTTTTTTCATTAAATTCCAATTTTTTGGATTAATTTGGATTAAAATTTTGCAGATTATAAAAAAAAATATTTTTTTTCTCTAAATATTTATTTTTACAAAAAAGAAAAAAAACAAAATGGAGGAAAAAAATTTTCGCGGTCAAGGTCAGGTTAAAATAAGGATATTTTCAGGGTCATCTCCGTTTCCACATCTAAATTTATTTCATCATCGACAAATGCCAGCTTTTATAATCTGTTTTTTTTATGTTTGGTTTGGAGATAACGATTAAAGGTTGTGTGGTGGAATCGTGTTTCATAATAATAATTTCGATGTTTTGTGGTTTTTAGGAGTGAGTGGTAAAATGTTTGTCAGTGGAAAATTTTTGTGATGTTGAGATGTGGGTTTGGAATGGTGAAATTTGGGTTTTGTGTTTTTGTCGATTTTTGTCGAATTTTTTCGATTTTTGTTGGTTTTTGTTAATTTTTTCGATTTGTATTGATTTTTGTCTGTTTGCGTGGAATTAAATCGATTTTTAATGATTTGATAAATTTTTTAGACTTTTATTGATTTTTGTCGAATTTTGTCGATTTGTATTGATTTTTGTAATTTGGTATTGATTTTTGTCTATTTGCGTCGAATTAAATCGATTTTTAATGATTGGATAAATTTTTTAGACTTTTATTGAATATTGTCGAATTTTGTCGACTTTGCTTGGTTTTGGGTAATTTTTGTCGAATTTTGTTGATTTTTGTCGATTTGTATTGATTTTTGTAATTTGGTATTGATTTTTGTCTATTTGCGTCGAATTAAATCGATTTTTAATGATTTGATAAATTTTTTAGACTTTTATTGATTTGATAAATTTTTTAGACTTTTATTGATTTTTGTCGAATTTTGTCGACTTTGCTTGGTTTTGGGTAATTTTTGTCGAGTTTTATTGATTTTTTAGTTTTGTCGAATTTTACTGAATTTTTTTCGATTTTTATTGTATTTCGACAATTTTTGTCGAACTTTATTGATTTTTTTTAATTCGTCGAATTTTATCGAATTTTATTGGTTTTTTTTAATTCGTCGAATTTTATCGAATTTTATTGTATTTCGACAATTTTTGTCGAATTTTATTGATTTTTTTTAATTCGTCGCATTTTATCGAATTTTATTCATTTTGTAATCGAATTTATTTACCGACTTTTATTCTTTCGAATATTATTCACAATCCATCAACAGCACCAAATTTTTCCCAAACCCTCCCAAAAAAAAACAAAATGTCGTAAAGATATTCCACCAACCAATAAAAATAAAAATATCAACCTACCCTTAAAAATAACTAACCCTAAAACCCACAAAAACCGCACACGTGTTTTCACACCGTCGTTGCCTCGTGACACGCGAGACAACAACGAGAGTAAAACGAGAATCCGCCACCTTGACCTTGAAACACACTCGGCAACAACGCTTTGCATGCCGGGATAAGTGTTTATGATGCTATTTTGAGAAACAAAAATTTTTTTACACAAAATAATTACAAAATAAAATTTTAAAGTCGAAATTTCGAACTTAGGCCTAAATTTTAAATTTTTCTTCAAATCTCGTATTTTTCACCAAACTTCGAATTTCGACGAAATTTTCTCTTTAAATCTCGATTTTCATAAAATTAATCACTTAAATAAACTGTTTTTAATTTAGGCCTACTTCAATAAGCCTAAAAACAAAACCTAACTGCGCAGCTTCGCGTTGCCATGACGTTTAGGTTAAAAGGGGGTAAAATTCAACACCCAACAACGCTCTTCTCATTCCCTCCCACCAATTTGACCTTGAAATGTCATGTGACAACGCAGTTTTCTCAGAAACCTCATCCGCAAAGCGATTCCCAAACATCAACTTCCACCGAAAAAATTTAGGCCTAAAACTAAAAATAAGCCTAACGCGAATTTTCTCCGAATTTTTGAGTTTAATATAGTTTCGCAATTAAAATTAGATAATTAAAGGGTGTGAATATCGGTTAGGGTTATTTTTAGGTCGAATGTCGAATGTCGAATTTGTCTTCCGCGTTTTTAAGTTCGAAAATGAGAATCGACAAATTGAGTCGCTACTCGTTACGCTCACTTGTCATTTATATAATGTCAGCAAATGACCTCAATTGAAAAATTTAATCTCACCCATTTATTTTCGCACTCTTCCTGGAGCCCTATATTTAGAAAATTAAATTGCAAGTTTTTTTTCTCGGTTGTTTTGTGGTCGATACGAAATTTTTCTCGTTTTACGAGATTTTTGGTTAATACGCGATTTTTGGAATTTTCGTGACGTCATTTTCGGAAAAATCAAAAATGATTTTTATTTTAGTAAAAATATTTGTTAAGATTTTTTTTTCGGTAGTTTTTGGTCGATACGAAATTTTTCTCGTTTTACGAGATTTTTGGTTAATACGCGATTTTTGGAATTTTCGTGACGTCATTTTCGGAAAAATCAAAAATGATTTTTATTTTAGTAAAAATATTTGTTAAGATTTTTTTTTCGGTAGTTTGTGGTCGATACGAAATTTTTCTCGTTTTACGAGATTTTTAATAATTACGCGATTTTTGGAATTTTCGTGACGTCATTTTTGGAAAAATCAAAAATCAAAAATTTTGTAATTTTTATTGTAGTAAAAACATTTTTGTTAATTGATTTTATTTATTTCAAAATTGAGCCTAAAATTGGAAATTTTGATCGCAAAATGACGTCAAACCACATTAAATTCGAATTTAGGCTTAAATTTTACCAAATTTTTCCTAAATTTTACCAAAACCAGCAAAACTACTAAACATTTACAACTCTCAACAAAAATCTCACCATTTTAACCAAAATCCTCCCAACTCACACCAAAATCTCGTTCCAGTCTCGTTCCTCCACTAATCCCTAAATCACTCGATCCAAGACGATTTAACCAGACTCAAACACTTAAATATCACAAAACTCAACAAAAACTCTTTAATTTTACACTACTATTACTTAATTACCATCTTTACACTGAATTTTAAGTGGTTTTAGTCAAACGAGGAAGTAGAATTAGTTTCACGTTTCACTTTTCAAGCTCTGAAAACCTTACTCCTCATTTTTAAATCATGTTTAACAATTTTTTTTAAGTGTAGTATAGTATACTAATTTTTTAAATCTTATTTCTAGGTCTGAAGAAGAAAGGATGAGAATGAGATTAGTGGAACACCTAGATTGACACTTTCCCTACTTTTGTTTTTCCCTATTAAACCACCCTGAAGTCAACGAACTTTATATATAAAAAATAGGTTAAAGGTAGGAACTAAATGATTAAGTTATGTTTGTGTAAAATATTTGCTTTAATAATTAACTAATGCGATTGAAAGATTCGGTCGAAAATTTGTTATCGATTAAACCGAACCGAAATTCAAACGTCATAATTTTTGTGTTTCCTTTTTATAAACTCAGGGCCAAGGTTGTTTGAGATAAGTTTATATCAAAGTTCGGTTTTTATAATATTTTGTAATTTAAAAAAATGCTAAAATTATAAAAATTATAAAACAAAATGGCGTCGTGACGTTTTTTTTTTTTGAGGGTTTAAATTACCGCAGCTGTGTAAACTAAAAAGTATATTAAAGTTATATTTGAAAAATAAAACAACCTTGACCTTTGTACTTAATATAACGAAATAAACCTCGTTATAACGAAGTTTGTTTACCAGCTGGTTGCGAATTATGAACAAAATTCCGCTTAAATCACGCGAATTTTTTTTTGTTATTTTTCATCATCACACTATATACCAGACATGTTTTTCTTCATCTTTTCACTTTTTTTTTTATCCCCCCCCCTCCGTCTGCTTTTACCCCCACTTTTTCAGGTACCCTCCGTCTGGAAAATCCGACATTTTCAATAACTAAAATCAACTAAAATCAAGTAAAATCAACTTAAAATATTACGTAACACTTTTTTTTTATTTATACGTAGTTAGAGATTTGTTTAGTTACTTTATCGATTTCGTTTCCACATTTCGCCACCAGATCGCGCTTCGATCGCCGACTAAATGAAGGTCATGGTCACACGCGTGCATTTCTAAAATAAAATTCAAACTCAAAGCACACACGCTCACAAATAAGAACAAATTTCACAGAACAACCGCACCTGGTCGGATAAATTATACTTCCTTTTATTTATATATATATTTATTCCCAAAATTTCACCTTTTGTCAACAAAAACCCCCCCTCAAAAAAAAAAAAAATGGCGTCGCGCTTTTTAAGCCTATTTTTCCACGTGTGAGAAATTTTCCATTTTCGGTGTCCTAAACCTTTGAAACCAAACTGGAAATAGGGTAGACACTTGCCCTTGACCTGTATAAAAGGGAAAGGCTTGTTTAGTGGGGCAAGGGGGCTCTAGACGAGGGGTAAAGGGGGGTAAATCGAGTTAGGGGAGAAAAACGTGTTGAAAAACTGGATTTAAGGTTTTAGTTGAAAGTATAACTTACGAAATAGTTGGCGTAATATTAAATATTAGTGTTGGAGGGATGTGTATTAAGATATGTATTAATTTTATTGATTTAAGCGGAAATTACGGTGAGTGGGTTTTGGAGTGAGTGATCGATAAATTTTTTTAGGTGGTATAAAATAAGGTTTGGTGGTGGATAAAGAAATGGGAATTGTCCTTGGCCTAGTTTGGGATATGTACTAATCGGTGTCGTTATAATAACGGAGGAAAATGTAACAAAAATGGCGGGTGTTGTTGTGTTATGTACGTCATTGGGTTTGAAATGCGAAATGGGTAATTTTTGGGTTTTTGGAAATATTTTTTTTACACAAATTTTTTTGGGGGGTTTGTAGAGTGAAAAATTAATGTTTTTTTGTGGTTTGTGGGAAAATTGAAGGAAAAATTGTGTTTTTTTTTGTTTTTTTTGAAGAATTTTTGAGATGTTAAGTGACGTCATCGTGATGATAAGTTATGAAATTAATGGTTAAATGTTTGATTTTTCGGGGTTAGATAATAAAATGTGTTGAAAACTGATTAAATTTTTATTTTATAACAAAAATTTCACTGAATTTTTGTTAAAATCTCAAAAATTCAGGTAAATTTAGAGATATTAAATGACGTCATCGAGATGATAAATTACGAAATTAACCTTAAAATATTCAATTTTTCGGGTTTAAATACTAAAAAACATCAAAAAACAACAAAAATTTCATTTTACAACAAAAATTTCACTAAATTTCACTCAAAAAATTCAAAATTTCAAAAATCTAACCCTAAACTCACTCATTTTTCCCATTTTAAAAATCAACAAAAATTAATTCCTACATTAAAAATTAACAAAACACACAATACAACAAAAATTTCACTAAATTTCACTAAATTTCACTCAAAAAAACTCAAAATTTCAAAAATTTCAAAAACTTAACCCTAATCTCACTCATTTTTCCCATTTAAAAAATCAATAAAAATTAATTCCTAAATTAAAAACTAATAAAATATCCAATACATAACTCACCTAATCCATCAGAACCTCGTTCTTTGTCTTTACGCTTATTTTTACTCGGAATATCAGGTCCCGTTGTACTGGACACATGTAAACTCTGCATGGCGTTTGCGTGTGTTGAGTTCACGGTCAGCCGGCGAAAGTAGGCCACCGTTCGTTGCAGACGCCGCGCGTAAACGGAGTCGTGTGGCTACTCGTTCGCCCGGTCTCGAGGGGGAAAGGAGATTAGTGAGTCTACCCTCACGTCCACGATTTAGGGTTGGGAGATTAGGGTCGAGAAACGGCGGCAAACCATGGCGCTGGTTCGCTTTCCCTCACAGCTGAGCGACTATGGCGAGTTCAATGAACTCAGCCACACAGCGTCAGGGTCGGGATTGAAAGGAGGGTTGTGATTGGTGGAGAGAGTTTTGGGGAGTTGTAAGGTGGGTTCGGATTGGTTGGAATTTTGTTGTTAGTGGTTTTGAGGTTACGCGGTGTGGAAAGGGGTTTGTGGAGTGGGTTTTCGGGGGGTAAATCGATTTGGGTTTAGTTGGGAGTTTTGGAGGGTTTAGTGTATAAATGGTGGTGGTTAGGGTTAAATGGGTGAAGTGAAAGCGTCGGTTTTTTTTTTTTGGTCGAAATTCGGTTCTCCCTCGTCGAATTTAAAAGTGGGTTAACCCAACGGGAAATTTCCCCCTCGTTCTCCCTCTATTCACCCTCGTTACTATCGTCGTGAAACCATTTAAACGAGAACTACGCCTCAGGCTTTTTGCTGTTTTATTTTGAAATGACGTCATAACGCGAACGGACCCGATCACCTCACTAAAACTTAAATTTTTTATTAAAATGAATTTAAACTGCGTAATATTACTAAAAATCACTAATAAATCATTAAAAAATCATTAGTATTGTGTTTAAACAAGTTTTATCTTAAATTTACGTTTTTGTAAGACGTTCCGCAGTCTCACCACCAGATGTCACTCAAAACCAATACAAAAACACCAGGCGGGATGAGGCGAAGTTAGTTATCGAGTTTCCTTATTAAAATGAATTTAAACTGTGTAATATTACCTAAAATCACTAATAAATCATTAAAAAATAATTAGTATTGTGTTTAAACAAGTTTTATCTTAAATTTACGTTTTTGTAACACGTCTCGCACTCTCACCACCAGATGTCACTCAAAACCAATACAAAAATACCAGGCGAGATGAGGCGAAGTTCGTTATCGAGTCTCCACGTCGAGTTAAAATCAAGATGGCTGATGGAGATGTGAATAGACAGAATGCACCATCCGAATTTCTACAGCATATTAACGCTAAAAATGCCAAAGTGATCGCTTTCAGCCTCGTCGTTGGATTTACCGCCTACCACGCTATTATTCACCTGGCGTACGGTGAGCTCGTAATTTTATTCGTCGAAATAAAAACATTTTACGACATTTTCGCGCACTGAGTAAAATAAGAAATATTCACGTTAAACATTGTTTTAAGGCATTGATTCGTGTAAATGGTTGCTGAGTGACGGTCGTTTTCAAGGATACCACGTGTGGCAACCTTATGGATGTATGATGCATACTTATAATGATGTGTGAGTTGATTTTTTGAAGGTAATTTTGGTTTATCGATTTTGTTGTTGTTGATTATTTATTTGTTTTTTAGTGACGCGAGGATGTGTTTTCGATATATTGATTATTTAGGAGGTCGAAATCATATTGTTTTTGTGGGTGATTCGCGAACGAGAGATTTGTATCATACTTTGGTTCGACATTTGAATCCGTCGAGACAGGAATCGAATGTTGTTGAGCATCATGATCTTGTTTATACGGATGTTCAATTGAAGTTGACTGTGGTAAAGTATAAGATGTTGAAATGTTTAATAAAATTTAAGAAAATTTTGACAAAAATAATGCAAATTTTGACAAAATTTAAAAAAATTTTGATAAAATTTTGATAAAATATTGAAATATTTAAGAAAATGTTGAAAATTTTGGTCAAATATTGAAATATTTAAAAAAATGTTGAAAATTTTGATCAAATATTGAAATATTGTTGAAAATTTTGATCAAATATTGAAATATTTAAGAAAATTTTGATCAAATATTAAAATATTCAAGAAAATTTTGACAAAATATTGAAATATTTTAGAAAATTTTGACAAAATGTTGAAATATTTTAGAAAATTTTGAGCAAATATTGAAATATTTAAGAAAATTCTGACAAAATATTGAAATATTTAAGAAAATTTTGACAAATTATTGATATATTTAAGAAAATTAAAGAAAAATTTTGATTTTTAGGAATTTTTATGGCATCCAGTTGTAAATAAAAGCATGATTGAAGTTTGCGAATCGTGGTTGAAGATGAACGACGCGTTGAGACCGAGTTTATTGGTGATGGGAAGCGCGACTTGGTCGATAAAAACCTCGAATGGAAGTGTCGAAGCTTTGGAGAATTATCGGCGAGGATTAAGTCGATTAAAAAAGCCGATTAATCAGTTATCGGCGACGACGAAAATTTTGTTTATGTTGCAAGATCCAGTTTTACCTGATAGGATAAAGTTAGAACGACATTTAATTACGAATGAACAAATTGATCTCTATAATAAAGCAGCTATGGAAATATTGTAAGTATTAATTTTAATTTTGGTGTTTGTTTAAAATTTTGCTTTTATTATTTTTTTGTAGAAAAGATAGTTCCGTCCACATTTGGAGCTCATCTCGATTAGTTTCTCAAGGATATAATCAAGACAGCGAAGATGGATTACATATGGGAAAAATCGCTTTAAATTATGTAAAGATACAATTTTTTGTTAAAATTTTAGCGTTTATTTTTGTTTAAGTTTTGTAAGGTGTAAAATTTTTGGTTTTAAACATGTAAAATTTTGGATTTTTCACGTTACGAAACTTAAAGAAAAATAAACGTTAACATTGTTTATTTTAAACGTGTAAAATTTTGGATTTTTAACGTGTAAAATTTTGGATTTTAAAAGTGTGAAATTTTGGATTTTAAAAGTGTGAAATTTTGGATTTTAAACGTGTAAAATTTTAGGTTTTAAAAGTGTAAAATTTTGGATTTTTAACGCCTAAAATTTTAGGTTTTAAACGTCTAAAATTTTGGATTTTTAACGTCTAAAATTTTGATTTTAAAGGTGTAAAATTTTGGATTTTAAAAGTGCAAAATTTTGGATTTTAAAAGTGTAAAATTTTAGATTTTAAACGTGTAAAATTTTAGATTTTAAACGTGTAAAATTTTAGGTTTTAAACGTGAAAAATTTTGGATTTTTAACGCCTAAAATTTTTGATTTTAAACGTGTAGAATTTTGATTTTAAACGTGTAAAATTTTTGATTTAAAACGTTTAGAATTTTGATTTTAAACACGTAAAATTTTGCATTTTTAACGTTTTAATTTTATTCGATTTTTGATTTCAAACGTGCAAAATTCGAATTTTCAACGTTTTAATCACACTCATAAATTTTACTGATTTTTTATTACCATTTTACAAACTATTTTCCTTTTAGGACTCACAAATATTGATGAATTTATATTGCAACGATCCAATGAATTACAATGACGGCACTTGTTGCAGTCGTCCCGAACCAATCACCACTCTACAACTAATTTCTTTATCCGTTTTAGGTGTCTTGTAAGTTTCAAATCACTAAAAATCTCAACTTCCATTATTCCATTATTTCAACTAAAATTTAAATTATTTTTCCACAGCGTCGTTTTATCCGTTGTCATGTTGCTTCACCGACGAAAACTCAAAAATAATCGACGTCACGTCACATCCGCTGAATTTTGCTGCAACGAACCCAAAGACGAAAAATCGTGGTTTGAGTTAATCACGTGCGTAGCGAGATTAGGGATTATCATGGGTTACTTTTTCTTATGCGACAGGTAAATTTTTACCTTTCAAAAATTTCAAAAATTTACAATTTTGAAAAATTTGTGTTAAAATTACGAAATTTGAAAAATTTGTGTTAAAATTACGAAATTTGAAAAATTTGTGTTAAAATTACGAAATTTGAAAAATTTGTGTTAA
>JAQIWS010001334.1:0-12001 GCA_034696085.1 Stigmatogaster subterranea | reverse complement strand
CTGTATTTAAAGCAAAACGAGAGACGGTTACATTGAAACCTGAAACGTGAATCAATATTTTAATTATATCCCTACTCTCTGCTTATCTGGATCTTCCGGAGCAGGTTGATCTCGTTTCAAATAAATTGAAACTCAATTTGCAATTCAACCTGAACGTAACAGTAAAAAGTTTGAATTCTTAACCAATTCAGTAACGATTTCTACGGAGTGAATAGAACATGACAAAACGCTGATAGTCTTGCCGACAATTGCATTTAGATGACGTTCAATGACATTGAGTTCATAATGCTAGCTACACGTTTTATTAGTTCAATAAATCGTGTTATGATGGTTTAATGAATTAATTGCAATAACTGAAATCAAACCTTTACTTAATCTACCTAAACGGAATCCTCGCTAATCTAAGCAATCCTGTAGGGAGTTCTGGTTTCGAGGTCAGAAGCTTCATCCAGAACGGAATCAAGACCATTAAAATTTAATTTAATTTCTGGCGCGGCCGCCGTACCAAACACGCATCTAATTGTTAATTGTACGTCGCTACCTCGACAGCAAGGAATGCACTCCACTGCCAGTGATAGACGAACAGAAGAATCTGCGGGGAAGAACGAACAGTAAAACTAAAAACAATCACACATCCTGACGGCCGGTGGTGGCCCGTGGGCCACCATTTGAGAAGCCCTCGTCTAGAATCATGATCACGGGAGTTTACTGAAAATGTGAATGGAAAAGTGAAAGATGGAAAGAGAGGACATAATTTATTTCAAAATACAACAACAACTACGGTACCATATTTCCTTTACGCACAACCAAGATTCCAAGAAAGCATGACAGATGACTCTTGAGAGAATGCGCAGTGGTACGAGCCCAAGCGGGAAAACAATGGTACTAAAAATTCATGGTCTTATTTCCAGTTAGTCTTTTACATTAGTACAAACTTTAACAATCATGCTATCTTTTAATGTTTAGCTACCTTTATCTGTGCATGAAACGTAAATAATTTCGATTGACGCAAAGTTCGAAAGTACAGTAACAATCAATGACTCACATGAATTAACGTCTAAACTCTAAATGCTGTCAGGAAGTAGAAAAAGTTCAGGATGTTATCCTTAATATAATTATTTGTACTGTAGTTAAAGGTGTTAAATCATCTTCTAACTCAATAAAAAATTACACATACGTATGGCTCAACCAGGCATCCGTAGTAATCGTAATCCTTATGGTATTCCGTAGAATTTTGCTTTCTTATTGATTAATCATATTTATTTATATTGATAGTATGATACAGGTAATTAAAAAAATAATATCCGTAACTATTTTAGTAATGTAACGTAATCACTGAATCATTAGACAAATAAAAACAAAAATCACATGACACGTAACACGACGCATGCGCGTTTGACGTCACATGAAAAATAGCAATGGCGAATAATTTGTTGATTCGTTCTCGTCATTGACATTTCCCGATATTTACACCTATTAAGCTTATTGTAGACTATTTCCCACTTTGTAAGAAATATCGATAATCATGGAAGACACAAAATGGTGGTAAATCTCCTCGTCTGACGCCATCAAGATGGAATTAGAACAAGAAACGGTTTACGGTACGCACGAAGATCCTCATGCCGTGATGTCGGAAAAAGTGCAATCGTGGGCGAGCAGTATTTATCAAGAGTTCGAACGGATGATTAGTAAATACGACGAAGATGTAGTCAAAGATTTAATGCCCTTAGTCGTAAATGTGTTGGAGAGTTTGGATATTTCGTACACTCAAAGTCAAGAACACGAAGTTGAGCTCGAGTTGCAGAGAGATGACAACGAACAGCTGATGACTCAATATGAGAGGGAAAAACAGTTAAGGAAGGCGTCTGAACAAGTAAGAAAATAGTTTGTGATGTGCGGAATTTGGTTTTATGATAGAGGTCACTTTTTACGTAAGTTATGGTGTGATAATTTTGACTCATTTGTGAAATTTTTAGATAAAATTGTGGATTAAAATCAAAGTTATCGATATTATCGAGAGAAATATTGTAACACAATAATTTTTGATCTAGAGATTTTTTAAATATTTTTATACACTTTAAACTAATTCTAAAATTAGTTTAAAGTGTAAATTTTTACGCTTCTTAAGTCGTTGTGCTAAATTAAGAAGAGGTTTGACCTCAAGGAAAAAATAAAACTTAAATTACCATAAAATTTTAAATTGACAATTGTATTTAAATTTTATAGAAATGTCTGGAAATGGAAGATGCGATCGAGGAAGAGAATAAAGAGTTACAAGCGAAAATTGAAAGTTTGGAGTCTATCGTGAGGATGTTGGAATTAAAATCAAAAAATTCGTCAGATCATGGTAAAAATACAGATTACCAAAACGGTGAAAGTGAATTTTTCTTCTGTTATTTACCTATATATTTTTTAATAGTTTCGAGATTGGAAGAAAAAGAAACGGACATGAAAAAAGAATATAATAAATTACACGAACGTTACACGGAAGTAAATGTCACGCTTTAGGTCACGCTTCACGGTCCTCAATAATTTGTAAATGTTTTTAATTTTGCAGCTTTTTAAGACTCACATGGATTATATAGAAAGAACTAAGATATTATTCGGAACTGATAAAATGGATCAAATGTCGTCGTCGACTAAATCGAGGTTTGAATTGATTAATATTATCGTATTGGGTTTGGATTTGTTATCAAAAACAAGTTGTGGAGTTGTCAAACTGCAAAAGCTGGCGGAAATTGGAATTGTCGTTTTGTTCAGTTTGTATTGAAAACATTAAACGAAGTTTTTCGTAAAATTGTGCAAAATCTTTACCCAAAAGTTTAACTCAGATTTTTAGTGAAAAATTAAAATTTAATATTTTTTCTTTCCTTTCTAATAGTTTAATTTATTTTTGTACTCTTATTTTTAGGCCTAATATATCGGTGTCTCAATTACGCTCTGGAACGGCGACTGTTTATAACGTAAACGCGGTGGATACGCCCATTAAAGCGACAGACAGCCCGGTTGATTTCTCATCGATGACTTCACCGAAGAGCACTGACTCCACGACGAGTCTAAAAAGCGAAATTCAGGTTTATAATTTAAAAAATTGTAATTTATAATGTAAAAATTGCTTAATGATTCTGTATTGATGTAGGAAACTCATTTGGCTAGCGCGAGAGAAGCGGAATCTGCAAGGTTACGTGATTCTGGAGATGCATCTCAAAGTAATAGATATAATTTCTTAAACTCTAAAATTTCGATTTTTAAAATATTGTTTTGAAAATTTTCAGAAAGTGGTAATTGGACTAGTGATTTAAAAGCGGAATCGATGGATTTAGTTAGTTGTACTTCAGATTTAGACGATATTGAAGATATTTCGCAAGATGTGAGCGGAGGAGCTGAAAATAAAACATTAAATAGTGAAGTTACCAGGTAAAAAGAAATTGTAATAATAATTGAACTCGTAACTAAGCGTTTATTTTATTTTTATTTAGATCTATACGAAGACCAAATAGTTTATACCAAGAATTAAGTTTTCACGATTCCGACGCGTTGGGTGACGTGGACGAAGGAGCTGACATTACAGGTGAAAAATTATGCTTGTATTTTTTATCAGTTGTAATAATCAAATTTGAAATGTTTAAAATTTAAAATTTAAAATTTGCTTTCAACGAGGCGGTTGGGTTCACCCCGGTGAATATGCCTCTTCGGGTTAGTGGAATGATTGAAACATGTCTCTAAAATCAACAAATTTGAATGATATTTTGTAAATTTACTATACTGCACTTTGTTTTTTATAATTTTGCATGTCTTTTGTGCATGATTTGCGTATTTGTTTATTTGTTGTTAGACAGTGGAAGCGAAAAAGCTGAAACTGACGCTGAACCTTCGCTCGATGGTACGCATGTCGTTTTTATTTTGAATTTAAAATTGAAAGTTTACATTTGTAGGACATTTTAATTTGCTTTTAATTAGTTGCTTGAATGTTGTTGTTCGTTAATTAATAACCTGTTAAAATATTAACTAACATACGTTTTGTTTGTTTTTGTTTTTCTTTTTTTTTAAAAACTTAACGCGTTGGCAGTTAACGACAACTTTTTTGGTAAGAAGATACTAAAATTATATTTAATTTTTTCGCATAATTTAATTGTTATGAAAAATACGTTGCGAAAATTTATTACAAATTAACGAACGTTTGTTTTTTGAACGAATAAACAAAATTGTATTTTCCATCTCAAATTCAGGAATGGGACGAGAAGTCGAGAATTTGATTCAAGAAAATAACGAACTGCTTGCGATGAAGTAATAATCTAATTCAACTTAATATTATACTAAAAACTTTGGTGTTTTTTCAATTTGGGTTTTTTTAATCAATGAAATCAGAAACGCGTTGAATGTTGTTAAAGACGATCTTATCGCTCAATTGGATGAGATATTAAGGTAAATTAACTTTTTTTTTAATGATGTATAACATATAAAGTAATTATCTGATTTAGTGAGCACGACATTCTTATCCAAGACGTTCAAACGTTGAAAGCAGTGAAGGAAAAAATGCGACTTCGCGTGGTGGAATTAGAAGACGAGTTAAAGAAATTGAAAGAAGAAGCCGAACGAAACGCTAAAGCGAATAAATCTGACGATGAGGTTAGTAAAATTAACTCTTTTCCTCTTAACATGCACTTGGTTTTTTTATATTATTTTTATGTTGAAATTAAAAAGGAAGACGTGCCAATGGCACAACGAAAACGTTTTACGCGTGTCGAAATGGCGAGGGTTTTAATGGAAAGAAATCAATACAAAGAACGATTTATGGAACTGCAAGAAGCTGTTAGGTGGACAGAAATGATCCGCGCATCTCGTACTGATCCAACGTTGGAAGGGAAGAAAAGTCGGACCTCGGTTTGGAAATTGTAATTTGAACATTTTTCACTATTTCGAATATTTTTGTGTTTTATTTTTGTCAATTTTTTTTTTATATTTGGGCTTGAAGTGGGCATTTTTTTAAATACAGTTTTTTGGTTTTGGGTTTTGTAATTGAAAATGTGCTTTAATTGTTCGTATGCTGCAGTTCATCCGAGGCACCTTTTCGTGAGCAATTCTTCTGCAGGTACAAATTACGTTTGCTATAGTTCGCTGTCTATAGCCTAGCATGCAAAGACATTTTTAATGTATTTTTCTTCTGTACATACACACATCTTTTTTCATGTAATTCTTGAATTTTTGTATTGTTTTATTACTTAATTTCCTTCTTTTTGAGGAAAAAAATAGAATAGAAGAACTGCGAACGAAAATTCTGCATCTTGGATGTGTCTTTGATCATTTTATCGATGGGATTCTTGTTATAATTTATTTTTTGTGGTAAGATTAATTATTTTTTACGTTTCAGTTTCAGTAGTTTGTTCAGTTCATCTGAGAAGCCACCGAGAAAACCGTTGCCCTACGTGAACGTGCGATATAACGCACCGACGCATCACGTTAGTCCAGCGTTGGATACGATGAGAAGAAAAAACTTGGGAGATCGACGAAAGGGATTCGATTTTCTCGACAGTGAAATGTAAAAGAATTCATTACAATTCATTCTGGTATTTAACATAATTTGTATGTTTTAGAGCGTCGGAGAAACTGCAAGCTCAAAGAGCGAGAGAAAGACGAGAACAGTACAAACAAGTTCGAGCACATGTTAAAAAAGACGACGGACGCATGCAAGCGTACGGTTGGAGTCTTCCAGCGAAAACGACGTCATTAATACAGAAAACATCGCCCGTTGATGCCGTAACGGCTCCAAAGAATAATTCTCAAGTTCCCGTGCCTGTTCCCGTTTACTGTCGGCCATTGATGGAAAAACAACGAGAAGAAATGACCGACGAAAATGGGGACAAGAAGGAATTTGATCACAGCGAAATTTGGTGCGCGACTGGCGTTAATTTGACGGGTGGTCGAACCAGAGACGGAGGTTCTGTCGTCGGAGCGAGTGTTTTTTATTCAGATTCTAGTGAAAAAGCGACAGATGCGAGTGAAGCGACGTCCGAAGTTGAGAAGTTGAATCAAGAGTTGAAAGTACGAATTGCAACTGAAGTTTTGCTTTAGATGTGAGTGAATTTCAATATTTTTATTTTAAGGAACACGAAAAAGATAGGATTGAGAGTGAAGAAATGGAGAAATCTTTGTCATCTCTAGTCTGGATTTGTACTAGCACTCACTCAAAGAGTAAAGTTTCGGTCATCGACGCTAATAATCCTGCTGACGTGTTGGAGTCTTTTAGTATTTGCACGTCGCATTTGCTTTGCATCGCTAGTGTACCGGGTAATTACAATTATTTTCACACTTTTGTATTTAAAAAATAAATGATTCCTTAAAATAGGTGCAAAAGAAAACGATTATGCGATTGACGATAGTCTAATCCAGACTGAAGTAAAGACAGAAGAAGCTGATGTTCCAAAAGACGAAACTGCGCCAGTGGAAAATAAAATCGGAAACATTGCATTCGTCAGTTGCGCTACTGGCGAAACTAGTGGATCGAATTCTCCGGTTCCGAGTGACGATAAAGTGAGAGAAAATGGTGAAGTTTGCGACGGTGTTGATTCGTCGTCTGGCACTCGAAGTGACGGACGTCGACTCGTGGGTGAACCCTCGAATGTTGTAAAGGACGGATTGAATCTGATGACGGAGTGTAACGAAGTTGTTTATGAAGAAATGGAGAAGATGAGTAGCGTTTTGCCGACTATTTGGCTCGGTTCTCAAAGTGGAAGGTGAAATTTTTGTGTATATTTTTACATTTTTCAATATATTAACCTACCTTGAAAAATCTAGTTTGTACGTTCATTCGGCTGTGGCTCAATGGCGTCGTTGTCTTCATTCGATTAAACTGAGAGATTCCATTTTAAGTATTGCGTAAGTTATCCATTTTATCGTTGAAACCTCTATTTAACTTTCGTTTTCTACCCTCCAACAGCCACGTCAAAGGACGCGTTTTAGTTGCACTTGCTGACGGAGCGGTCGCCATTTTCCGTCGAGGATCGGGTAAATACCTAAAATACACTTCATCTAAAAAATTTCCATTCTAAAGTTAAAAATTTCTAGACGGTCAGTGGGATTTAAGTAACTATCATCTTCTCGATTTGGGTCGTCCTCACCACAGCATCCGATGCATGGTTGTGGTTCACACAAACGTCTGGTGTGGATATCGGAATAAAATCTACGTCGTCGATCCAAAGACTTTAAAAGTGGAGAAATCTTTCGACGCTCATCCTCGAAAAGAAAGTCAAGTTCGTCAGATGGCGTGGGTTGGCGACGGCGTGTGGGTGTCGATTCGTTTGGACAGTACGCTAAGGCTGTACCACGCGCATACGTACCAACATCTGCAAGACGTCGATATTGAACCCTACGTCAGCAAAATGCTCGGTGTGATGAGTGAGGGATGAGTGGATTACTTGGAATATGTTTTGATTAAGTGGGTGATTTTTGGATGGTGTCTTGTAGGAACTGGGAAATTGGGATTTTCGTTCGTTCGCATCACCGCGCTTCTTATTTCATGTAATCGATTGTGGATGGGAACGGGAAATGGAGTCATTATTTCAGTTCCGTTATCAGGTAATGATTGAATTTTGAAGTAAATCAGAAATTAAGTTAATTGATATCTTTTTAGATTCAAAACAATCCACGTCAAACACGATGGTGAGTGCTGGAGGCAAAGCACCCGGTGGAATGGTCCGTGTATATGCAAATCCTAACGACAAAGTAACTCCTGGAAGTTTTATTCCTTACTGCTCCATGGCGCAAGCTCAATTGTCCTTTCACGGACATCGAGACGCGGTCAAGTTTTTCGTTGCGGTTCCTGGTACCTACTGTAATACGTTTTAAAATAACACAAAAATTAATTTTGATTTCTTGTCAGGTTCTGGTGGAATGAGCGCTGCTAGTTCATCATCTCAATCTCATCCAGTGGATCCAAATTTGTCTTTACAAGATTGGAGAATGGAACATGCGTCCAAGAAACCAAAATGCATGCTGGTCTTGTCCGGAGGAGAAGGATACATTGATTTTCGTATAGGTATTAGTGGATGAGTTGTGCTGTACGGTTTAAAATTTTAACCCTTGGATGGCCAAGACCATAATTCGAGACAAACTTACTCGTAAAAATACGGCACAAAATTTATAAATGTTTAAATGGTCACAATTTTTCTAGTATTGAAGTTGAAATGCGGTAAATTTGTCCATCCACTGGTTAAAAAATGTGGGATTTTGTGGTAGTCAGAATCTGAATGATGGTTCGAGTTGGTTATTTCTTGTATAAATAGTTGACGACGATTCTGACGACATTGCTAGTCATCTCATCATGTGGCAAGTTGAGACTGGTTAAACCACTTTAAAAAACTTCATCTTTACTCGAAAAAAATGGGGTACGCATCTTCAAATTAGATATCACCTTTCTTTTGTTTCCTGATCCTATACTGTAAATTTTTCTTGAAAAATGATTGGGTTTTGGTTTGAGGCTGAGTACCTTTGTAGGATTTACGCACTGCTGCTTAAAAAAATATTTATAAATGAAAATAACTGACAAATTCTAATTCTGTGACGTCAGTTACCGAAAAACCAGCTCTGTAAATTGAGAAATTATAACTCTTGGAAATAATCAGAAAATTGTAATTTTATTTATTTGTTTATTATTTATTTATTTATTAGGTGACGGTGAAGAGGAAGATAACGATTTGGTGGCCAGTGTAAACGAACTAAAACAGACACAGTGCTTATCCAAAGGTGATCGAAGTCATTTAATAGTGTGGCAAGTGAGCAATGTTTGAAAACTGGAAACAAAAAGTCTTATCGGTAAAATAAAATAAAAATAATTTATTTACGGAATGAATTGAAATATTAATTAAATAAAATTGGTAATTTTTTTTGTAAATTTGGAGTTGTAATATAAAGATAAACTGTAGTTTTATTTTAGAGTTTTTTTTTTTTGTATTGTTATTGGAACGTGATTTATTTAACGGTCACTCTAAAATAAAATGTATGATATTATTTTTAAAAAGAAAAGAAAGTAATTTAAAAGCGATGTGGTTCAGACAAGGAAATAAATTTAAATTTACTAACTCTATTACTTGCTGTTTTAATTTTTTACTTTAAATACAGTAGCATTAACTTCATCAAGCCACTCTTTCAGCTTACTTCTTCAGCCGTGTCTTCGCCAATAATCTGCACAAAATACTTACGTAATCTTGTTTGTATGTTTTGTAACGATTTCGTACCAATTCTCCGTGTGAAAAATAGTTGTTCGTTGTCCGCTGAATTTTAAAATTTGCCAATAGTTTTCCTAAAGGTTTTCTACTTTTACAGTAGTCTCTAAAGTTTTAAGTATTGTCCAGAATGTCAGAATTTGTGAAAAAGTTTTTATTGATAATGATGATGGAAAATATGTGAAATGTAGAAAATATATCTGCAGAATATATTATGGCAATAGAAAGAATGGAAAAACTTTCAATAATATGTTGGAAGTTTGTAAAAGAGTACGCTAATATTTGGAAGGTGGTTCGTGATTTAAGAGTCTAAAATAATCTGGAAAAATTTTGGAAAATTTTTGTCTAATTGTTAAATATTTTTTGTGTTGTTAGGATACTTAAACAGCGCTTTGTTTTACAATAGATTTGAACTCTTTTTTTTTTTTTTTAATTTAACCAGAAGTAAATGAACTATAGTTTATTTACTTCTGATTTAACCTACAGTATAAATTTCCCTGCTCGCCTCAGCCGCAGACGTAATATTTTGCGTTACCGTAACGGTAATGTCGTAGAAGTGAATATTTCTTCATAGTTTCACTGCTGGGCAATTTTTGGATTGGTATTTGGAAGAACAGTACTTTTGCCTGCTATGCAATTTCTGAGTTGGTTGTTCTTTTATAGCAAAAGTAAGGTGGTACCGAAAAGGTTTTAATTAATTAATTGCGTATCTCCACACAAAGAACAACGTTTACCACGTCCAAGGTAGCGTGTTTTGTCCATTTTCTTCTGCAGTTGTTTGACCAATTGTCAATTGAAGGATGTGTGTCTCCTACACAAAACTGAAACATTGTTCAGTTCAGGTCAGGTCAGGTCAGGTATTATTGCAAAAAATCTTGCAGATTTATCTGCACAGCACAGACACACAAGAAAAACTAAGATTTAATTTAGTTGTGAGTTATAGTAAATTAATTTACAATCGCCGTTAATGTGGGACCTCGTGGTTTGCGAGAGATATACTGAACTCCTCTTACATGGTATGTCATTACATTGCTTTAGGTAAATTTACAGTATTGTGGTACACTTAATTAATTATACAACGGATGAGCGCTGAACTTAAATGTTACTTGCAAGGTACCTCCAGAATAAATTTTTAAGTTCAACAATAGCAGCGCAGAATTCAATTAACCTCCAAAAAAATTTTACTACTGCCAAAAGAAAAAACTTAAATGTTTTGGAGCAATACGTTGATTGCTACTCTCTACCACTTTTTAACTTTTACGCCTAGATTAATTGTGAGCATTGATTAAAAATAATGCTCGTCACATCCTTGTATATAGCACGTGTATCGACTCTATTAGTTAAATAATAACCAAAAATAGTCGCAGAATTGTTTGCAATAACAATTTAGTACGGTACAGCGATCGACACGATATGATCTAAATAGCAGCGGAACAGAAAGATAAACATTTACCGGTAGCCAATAACAATGAATCATACTCACGAGTCGCCGCATCTTCTGCTCCATCTTCACGTCTGTATTTACATTTGCATAAATTTTGAAAAAGAAGTTCACAATGTGTTTGGTTTGGTGTCACTATACAGTATCAACATAAATTGTTTTAGAAATTCGTTACCCACTGTCACCGTGTTGATCAATTTATTTTATGGCAGTGGTTTAACCATCTGATGTTAGCTGTAATACTTCCTAAACATGAAAGTCTCGTCTTGTTACTACCAATCACGCGAAATCGGTGTTAACCTTTTGTAAAATACCCAACATTCTAAATATAATTATAAATAATATCTCAACTGCTGGTTTGCAGTTGGGCATCAACCATTGCTGAATGGTGGTTATCTCTTTGGCGCTGAAGACACTGCACTGCATTACGGCATTGTGACTCTAAATTATCAAATTAATTTCATCGTGAAACGATAGTGTTAACATTTGCTGGATTGATCAAGATTTTATAATGCAAACAACATGTTGACTAAACCAATAAGACGACGATTTAAATCGGTGGTTAGACCAATTTTGCGTGACGTGATACGAAATTCCACGCCTGCTAATTTGGATGTTGCCGCGTTACAAGATTTAATTGATCACAATTTGTCAATATATTTAAGAATTTCGTGGTTTTTCATCGTTTCTGCATGTTTTTCTATCTGTTGTTACCAAATTTACGACAGAATTCTATTATTGTTAAGTTACCCATCTGCAGTAGGTGTGAGCGTCAATGAAATGACATCATTTAACGTTCCTGGTGTTAAGCTATGTACAGGCGAAAATGAATATGTGACTCAAACGCTTTACACAGAGTACAGCAAGGAAAAACTAAATCGAATGTTTTGCTCGCTACCTATCCGTGCATTGCTAGATCTAGAAAATATTAATTATGATGAGGTGTGGAAAATTAATGGATCTTCACCAACTTACCACAGTCACGAGTTTATAAACGTAAATTTTGTTATTATACTTATGGTAATTTTTATTAACTGTAAAATAACTCTACCTATCGTACCAATTAGAAAATTGAAATTAAGAATTTACCCGTTAAAGACGAGAAAGCGTTACTGGGATGGTGTAAAGTTATTGGAGAAGGAACGTAGAATACCAGATTTGATTTGATTTTCAAGCCCGTAGAAAATTTTTTATTTTTAATTTGGTCAATTGTTTACATTGCAGGTAAAACATTAAACAGTTCGGAAATGAAATCAATTCTGAAGATACACATGTATAATCGAAAATTATGCAATTCGTCCCTGTTACTGGTGCAAATGATGTTTTTATCAAATTTATT
>JAQIWS010001333.1:0-12004 GCA_034696085.1 Stigmatogaster subterranea | reverse complement strand
TCATCTTCTTCATCTCCTTCTTCCTGAATATTTTGTAGATTTTTTACATGTTCCCTTATTGCGACATCTAATAATTCAATCACAGTTTTCTCGGCGACAGATTCTGCCGCGGATTCCTGGACAGCTATATCGTTAACGTGTTGTTTTTCGTCCAATTTGCTCTCTGGCAACGTGATAACACTTATGTTCTCCTCATTCACTTTCACTTGCACACTTTCTTCTTTTTTATCAACGTCACCGTCTTTACTGATTTTATCCTCAACTGGTGATTTTTCGTCTGTCACTTGATTATTTTGCAAAGTTGGTGATTCAATGGGCGGTGTTTTAGGCGGTGACTCAGGAGGTAGTTTTTCGATCTTGGCAGGTGACGGGATGGGAGGAGCTTTTTCCTTTTTAGGCGATGGGGTTTTTGCACGTTGCGTTTCTTCTTCTTCGTTAATTACATCTTCTTTAACAAATTTCATTTGTTTTTCCTTTGGTTCTTCAGGGTCCGTTGCAACACCATCAAGTTGTTTCTTACGCGGCTTGTCATCAGCATTGACTATTTTCGGTTCTGGTTCAGTCTTATCCTCCATTGGCTCGCTTAAATTCGATATTGTGTCTCCGGCAGCTTCGGATTCCAAACTGAGACGTGAACTTCTATTGACACTCGCACGCGCCGCTTCCTAAATACAGACAAACAATAACGTAATAAATTTAGTTTTTCAGTAATATTTTCCATCGTCATTAATTACTTCAATTCCTTCCAACTCGCCATCTTCAACTTCTTCAACGACTTCAGCTTTATATTCGCTAATGAGATCTCTCAAAGCTTTATTATCAACGTTTTTATTAATAAACGTGTGCTGAAAATTATTGCAACATGAATATAACATTTTTTTAAAAATAAATTAATTCGTATTCGCTTAATATCGCCTCACCCTCAGTAGTTCATCTGCACTGGGTCTGCTTGCTGGATCTTTGATAAGGCACTGCGAGATGAAATCATTAAAATCTTTTGACCTGAAATATTAAATTTTAATGAATTGAAGTTAATATGTCATCTGCGGTATTTTACCATTTGTAGGGACTGTCCAGTGATGGAGGATCGGATTTTTGTATTTTGAGCAAAACTCTCATTGGACTCATTTCGTGATTTGGTGGTTCGATTTGAGCCAATTCGATCAAAGTGATTCCTAAACTCCAAATATCCACTTTGTAATCGTAAGGATTATCGCGAAATGTTTCGCAAAGAACAACTTCTGGGGCCATCCTGTTATATTTTAATTTAAAAAAAAGTTAAATTACGTCATTGTAAAACTAATTGAAATCCACTAACCAATAGGGAGTTCCGATGAATGAATCTCGTTTTTGGAATGTGTGTTTATTTTTGGCCGATACTCCAAAATCAGCTTAAAAAGCAGAAAAAAAACAAGCATTACAATAATTAAAAAATTTATAGTCAGTTAAACTGTTACGTAATATCTTTTTCCTTTACGTCTGAATCGTAACCTAAATAAAGATTATATCATCTAAAATTAATTTCCATCGCGATTTACTACTCGATTGTATTTGTAATTTCTATTTCAAATATCTCAGAAGGCTCCAAATTGCCATTGTTATTAACTTCCGCCATAACCAGCCATTCAAACACAGGCAGCCATGATGTAAACAAAACATTTCACACTCCTTGAACTAGTTCTCGTTAAAATACAAAAGACAAACGCGCGTAATTAAAAAAAAATTTTTTTTTCTCTCTTTGGTAATTTTAACTTAATGAGAAATTACAACATCTTCACCATAACAAAACAATTCATTTTAAATTATGGTAAAGGTTCGTACAAATGCAGAGTGAAATAAACATTTACCTAATTTGACGTGACCATCCAACGTGAGTAGAATATTTCCCGCTTTGAGATCTCTGTGAATAACTCGTGCTTTGTGTAAAAATTCCAAAGCAGAACAAACTTCACGACAAATGTAACGTATTTGAGGCTCAGTTAAGGGTTTCTCCAGATCAACCATAATACTGTCCACAGCACCACCTTCGCAGAACTCTATTAGCATCTGATGTGGATAAAAAATAAAATAAAAATTAAATCACATTTTTCATTTTTATTTCTCTGTATATTCATACCCATAGTTTGCCTTCGAAGAAAAAGGCTTCGTGTAGAGCAACTACGTTGGGGTGATTGCATTCACTAAGAATTTCAATTTCAACAACAAAATCTTCCAATTCGTCTTCGCCTTTCAATTCGCAAATTTTGGCAGCGGCCAATATCCCCGTCTCCCTATGTCGAGCCTATAGATTAAAAAATTCATTAATTTACATTCTTATTGGTACAATATGTAATTTGTTAAATTTTATTTCCTAAATTTTATTCCACTTCATTCCGCTACCTGTTGATTTCATTCTTAGAATTACCGTTACGTCACTGTCTTAAACTTTGATTCGTAACACACTAATATAAAATTTCCACATGATTCATGCAATCAATATTTGCCCAAGTACTCGAAGTTGAGCACACTTTGAAATTTCTTTTCTCACCATATCACGTTGATAAGTAAAATACACAATTCTTTTATGATAGCTGAATGTTTTGTTTTATTCCAAGCCAAGGGTGATCTAATAGGTTAATTAAGGTGTTATTTCACAAATTCTTCTGAATTCTCATAATGGAGTTGAATTTGGCCTTGGCAATATTTTAATCTCTTATTTAATCGAATGCACAGTGTTGGTAATTAAAATTAGATATCTAATCACACGGAATTCCTAACGTAATCGATGACGTTAAGATATTGCTGTACGCTTACGTTTGTCGTTTAGTTTTCCAAAATAATTCTGTGCAATTTTAACCACAATTACCGTTTCTTTTGCAATAGTTGGAAATAAGCGGAAGTTCCTTTTATGGTAACAAAATAAAATAATTCATCCAACTTTCTAGTGGCTCGCTTTTTACCAGCCATTGAAAAAAATATTTTTCGGTTAAGCTATAAATCCAAGATCAAAGGTTGTATCCCTCTTTATTTAAAGTACGGTATACTCACTTTGTAGACTTTGCCAAACGCTCCGTCTCCGAGTTCACCGGTAATTTCCCAAAAATCCTCTGGATTGACATCGAACTGGATGTAATTGAAGGCTTTCTTTTTATATTTAGTGTCACTCGAGTTTCCAATGTTAAAAATCTTTTTAAAATTCGTGAAGAAAGACATGGTCAACTCATGGGCGGCTCAATGAGAGATTGAAAGATTGACTATGTTCGATCACTCGTTCGATGACTCGTTTTACAGCTCACTGTTATTAATAATGTTCAGGTTTCAGATCACTTTACCTAGCTAACGTAGATCGGTTGATGTACATTATGTGTACGCTTGATAAACACCGATTATTTCCTCTCGATGCTGCATCAAGCACAGTTGAGCAGCCATTACACAAGCAAACCAAGAAACTCGAGTCGAAATGACGTCATCAGGCGTTGAAGGTTATCGCAAATAAATCTCAAAAGAGGTCGACACGTTTGTAAACAGAAGAGACACCTTTTGAACGATAGTGTAAATTCAACTTTTGAACTTTTTGTGCCAACCAAGGGATTTTATACATTTATTTGTATATGCTAGGCATGTGATACTTGATGTAAGAGTTTTGTTTAATGAAAAACTATTGTCACGCGTTTATTAAAATGATAAGTTTCACGATTAATCATGGTACATTTTTAAATAAAAATAAGTATGATTTTTTCTAAGGCAATCATCATTGCCCATAAACATGATATCGTTAATCAATAAGATAAATATACGCATTGCATCGATTTTTTTATCGTAAAAATTAATTGCAATAAATTATACTGATACGGAGTAATACACGAATTACTTTTTTTTTTTTTTTTCAAACGTAAGGTTCCCAATTACTGCCATCTTCGGGAGTTAAAACGCCAGTGACCAGCAAAACAATGTCCACGATCCACCAAATTCCAACTCCTCCTAGAGTGAGAAGTTTTCCAACTGCTGTACCTGTATATCCCAAACAAAATCTGTCCATTCCGAGAAATCCCAATAGGACGGAATAAATCAATGTTGTGGTAAAATAATGTCCGTTAAACCTGAATTTATATTACCATCAGTATAAACATTAATTAAAGTAATTAGATTTGTATACTTTATGCAAGGAAATCCATCTTTTAGGAATGTTCTATTGCCATAACATTCAATACCGTCCAACGCTGTACATAAAGCAGCAGTTTTCTGCACATCTTCATATTTTTGACCACCGAACTATAAATATTTAATAAAATAATTAAAGGTGATTGAATTATTATGACGTAAATATAGTTTGGGTTTATTTACTCGTGTGCATCCGTAGCCGATTTCTGTTCTTCTGCTTTCGTTTAATTCTTTTTCGTCTGGAAGAGCACAGCCTAAAAATTCCATAGGTCTAGACAAGAAAATTCAGGTAATTAAATCATAACAGAATTTTCGCAATTATTTGCACAGAAAAATTTGAACAAAAATTAATTGCTTACAAATATGAACATTTAATTAATGGCGAATGAGGTTCGTAACAATTATCGTTGAAACAAGAGTTGTTGGGACTTTGATTGATCGACACACCACATTTTAAAATACTTAATATCACTGTGACGCCGAAGTACACAAACATTTTTGAATACTGCGTGTATGTTTAATTACACAATTCCCACTGCTTTACTTATCAAACACTAAAATTCATTCCGCTCGCAGTATCACATCCGCATATAAGTTACACATTTTCAGCGTCAGTAAAAAGTAAGTTCCTGCGTCTATTTTTATACTAGGATTGGCCCTGTAAACAACAATTTCCACTGATTTCAATTCATTACCGCCATTTTGCTTAGACACAAGTGACCTCTGGTGTCATAAAATCAAAATAGTGAGCACTTTGATTTTATTTAATTCCAGGTATAGCTGACTAAATTTGTCTCGGAGAGCAATTGGAACACGTTGAATTCCATGGATATTTTCCAGTAACGGATGCGGATAATATTGGTTTTCTTAATGGATCGTAATTCAATTCTATAATTTCAAAACGTTATTATTTTTTAGTTGCATTGCTCATTAAAAAATTGTCGAAGATAAAAATCGCCATCATTTCTAACGACAATACATACTCAGGAAAACTACTTTTTTATCCATATTAAATTTAAAACGTAATCTTTTCAATGTAATAATTTAAAATTTCAGCGATAGATGTCGCTCTATTACCAGCGGTGCTAATTCATTTTCCAGTATGGCCGCTATTTCTGATTTTGTGTAACACTGGCGAGTTCATTTAATGACGTGTGCACTGCACAAGATCTCGTTTACTTCTTAGGGCGTCGTCAAATTACGTAGACTGAATTCTTTATTCTAAAGCTATGGATGTCACTCCATTATTCCGGGCTTGTGTTAAGACTGTGAAGACGAGGAATAAGACGCTCGGCTTAGGACCAGCTGTTAATAATTATCCCGACAAAAACCGAATCCTCAATAAAAGCAAAAGTAGTTTTTACGTTAAATCGAAGGAGTTGGTTAGTATTGAAATGAGTTGAATAAAATGGCGTTGTTAAATTAATTTTTTTTTCATTTACACAGGTAATGTGCATAACAAAGTTGAGAGATTTTTTATTAGATCACCGAAAAACTTACATTAATGCAAAGTAAGTCTCCAAAATTGTACACCACCAGCGTGGAAACAAACAGTTATAAAAGTTTTTATTGCGTTAATAAAGATTTATTCACTCTTTTTTCCCATTTTTTTAGTAATTTGATGAGCGACTCGCCTTCTGTGAGTGATGTGCACCGAGATCAAATTGATTCTGAAGCTCAAAATATAATTCGCCAGTGTTCTCAGAATATCCGGGAATTCCATTCGCAAGGTTTTTAATCCTTATTTGTGTGTGAATTTCCTTTAATAAAATTTAATACTATTTGCATTTTATGTATAGTTCTCAAACAACAGGGCAATTCTCAAATGTTAGAATATCAAGAAGCTGTTGTTAATCTACTACAAGATTACTTGAAAAGTTAGTAAATAATTTGAAAGTAAGGAATTACTTTAACCAAATCAATTGGATTTAGCGCGACAAATGTTTTGATTTAACCAGGTGTTTGCAAAATTTATAGCGAACAGAGGGCAATCAGGATAAAGAAGATAATTGACTTGCAAAATTTGTAAATAAATTCTTGTTTTGTTCTAATATCGCAAAGTAAAAATAATTTGATTTTTAGATCGAAATTACACACTCAAGACAAAACTGAAGCCAAAAGTTTATCGGGAAATACAACACCAACACCTCGTATAAATTCACCAGGACAAAGTAAACGCGATCGTAAAATAAGCAAAAATAGAAAAATCTAATAGTTTTTGCAAAATATTTATTTTAGGTAAATCACCGTTTGAATTATCGTCTGAGGATAGTAAATCTAGTGACGGCTATCCGCAACCAAAAGATGACGAAATTTTGTCGGCGGAAGAAATTCAAATGGTAATAAAAATATTTTTTTGTGGTTGTTGTAGTTTAAGAATTCCGTACTCAATTAATTTTCGTTTAAAGTTTGAACAAGAAAATCAGAAATTGTACGAAGAATTCACATCGCTCACGGCTGAAATTAAGTAAAATTGAATTAACGCTCACTAAATGTTACGGTAAAAAAAAAATTAACGTCGGTACTAAATTTTCTTTTTTAGGCAAATTGAGGGCAAAGTAGTTGAAATTTCTAAACTTCAAGAAGTGTTCGCCGAGAAAGTCTTAGAACAAGAGAAAGACATTGAACTCTTGTCCGATAATGTGATGGGAACCACGGAGAACATTAAAGATGCCAACGAGGAACTGCGCGAAGTAAACAAAAAAAAAACTTATTCTTTTATTTTATATTTCGTGTTTAATGATTATTTTTATTTTTTTTAACTTATTTTTTCCAGGCGATGAAAAAAAATGCAAATTTTCGTGTATTTATATTATTTTTCCTTCTCGTTTTATCATTTTCTTTACTATTCCTCGATTGGTACAATCCTTAAATTCAACAAATAAATAACGAGAGAAATAAAAATATCTGGTGAATTTATTTTGTGCACATCAATGGGAGCAAGTGTTTAATAAAGCGCACATGAAAGAAGCCGCCACTCGCAAGAAGGAAAAAAAGGTTTAAAAAAGTTGTAAACGCGGCATTTCTTCGTCCTTGTAAGAATTATAATTTAAAAGCAGTAATCGTGAGCAATAAGGAGTCTGACATTATCCTTCGCGTTGCACCAAACAAAAACTCACTTGACCTCTTTTACTCGGAGTTGACAATCTTAATTCGATGTACTTTGACGGTACGTTGATGGTGGAGTGAGAAGTACGTTTGGTAGGTAAATTGTAAGCTGGTCCTTGTGTGGGCGGAAAGAGTTCACCCCATTCGGAAACAGGTGTTTTCATCACGGGAGGACGGATCGCTACTCGTAAATCACAGTACAACTCGTAATTATACTTGTAGATTTCCGTTCTCACTGCCGTCGGAACGTTGACAGAGTGCAGACGTCTTCTGAGCTCTCATCTACTTTCTTTCTTTCTTTCTTTCTTTCTGCCGTGTAATTTACAGCGTACAATGAAATTTCATTGAACTGTAATTAGATTTAAGAATAAAAACAACTTCTCCTTATTACAAATGCACTCAAAATTACACGTAAACATCGTCGAAAGCGAAAATTATTGTAAACTCAGCTCCAAACTACTTTTTATTTTTTCATCTACGCTTTTTTTAATTTACTCAGTTAATGATACGTCTCAGCAGAGTGCTTTCAGTGTCTGTTTTATTTGAGTGGAAACTTTTTTTGTCTTTCAAGGGTGAAATCATTGGAAAGCCCAACGAAAATAGCAAGTTATAGCTGACTTAGTAACCCGACACGTTTAACAAAAATTTATTCCCTGATTTTATCTCACTTTAATAATCTAATGCCTACGTACACCTCTTATTCGTGGCTCATAGATTTTGTACAAAAAGTATTAACCATATTTTATTTTAACTTTGTTTGCTTTTTAGCCCAATAGATGACTCTCTCGATCTTTTGTACAACGAGAGCACAGATTAAAATCGGTGTCACACACGACGATTTCTTTAGCCCGACTTCTTCGTGTTCGTGAAACCACTGTGAAAAAGAAATTTGTTTCTTCGAATATTCATCAAGTTCGTGAGTGCGTGAGTTTTATTATACCGAGGAATATGAAAAAAAATGATGGTTTGAAAAAATAAGTGTAAATTGTGGCATATAACCCTAATAAAAGTGAGAAAGTATGATAAGAATTTACCGAGATTCTCTATTTTATTTTCAGAGATTGTAGAGGAATGTTTTTTTAACGTTTCACGTACGTTAACGTGAGAGCAGATTAGAAGGCTTAAACCCCTTAAAAAAATTTAATATCCT
This sequence comes from Stigmatogaster subterranea, assembly GCA_034696085.1. Taxonomy (NCBI): domain Eukaryota; kingdom Metazoa; phylum Arthropoda; class Chilopoda; order Geophilomorpha; family Himantariidae; genus Stigmatogaster; species Stigmatogaster subterranea. The sequence continues at coordinate 3,606 of JAQIWS010001333.1, read as the reverse complement.
TCGCGTTGTTTTTAAAATAGCTTTAAAGCTAAAAAAGTGTTTGGAAGGAGTTTATAAGCAGCGGCTGCGATAAAAATGCCTTTTACCTGTCACAAAACACTTTTTACTCTGACCGTTAAAAATTTGCTTGACATTTGAAAAGGCTGAATGGATTATTTATGTGCTGTTTGAGAGGACGGGTGTAAAAGAGGGAAAAAAGAGGGTCACAAATGAGATAAAAGAACCTATTAAACATTATATATATGTGTGTATATAAAAAACAGAAGAACGATCGGTGGCCAAGGAAAATTATAAAGGAAGCTGTGAAAAATCAGTTTCTCATCGATTAGTTTTAATTATGATGCAATGTGTGAAATACATTTCGTCAGAGGTCGTTACCTTGGCTAAACATTCCTGTAAGCTTGATCCGGACACACTTTCTTACGTCACTCACCATCTTTGTACGTTTAAGAATGATTTGCTGACTCACTGTTGCACCAGGTTGTGCCAGGTGAATGATTGGGAAACCCCCAAAAATATTTCACCCACCCATGGGAAGAGACCACCCTGTGAGAGACAATTTACTCGATTTTACTATTTGACTCGGTTTTAATCTTTTTTCTTGCTTTCTTTTTTTTTCTCTCTTTTAAGTTTCAACAAAAGGAATGATGGTCACCGAGAAAAAAAGTAAAACACGCAACATGTTGAAATGGAGGAGGAAGACGCACGAGGAAATGATTGCAAGCTTCTATTCTTTGTCGGGAGTTTTTGCAAATTAGCAGGTGGATGAGAATGAACGACGACAGTCTTGTTATCTAGACCCGGCTTAATTGAAGGGTGAAATGTTGATAGAGGCCACCCTCGACGAGATTCAAAAAAGGAAGGGAAAAGGAAAAAAAATTATGAATTGTATAATATATTTGCATAACTCGTCCATTCCAATAGCAAGTGTTTGTTTTGAAAGTGTGATCACTCATCGAGGAATTCACTTGTCACGGGCTTTTAAATACCCTTGAGACATCCGTGAGGAATTTCCTGGATCTTCTCCCAAACTCACCTGTCACAGGAAATGCGCATTCCTCCGCACGGTGAAGCGTGATTTTTACTTTTTACTTTTATGGGTCACCATTACAAATATGGTGAACGATACAAATTTTGGATGACATCATCCCCCGTACCCTAATAAATTACCATTTTTGTTTAAAAGATAATAGTAATTTATTCGCGTAATTCACGTTATGAATAATAATAATTATAATATTAGTAATAATATTAATACAAAATTCGAGAAATACGTCGTCAAAAAAGTGCAAATGTTCAATTTGTGAAATTTATATGTTAATCCATTACGTGTGTAGGCTTTCTGGTGAAGGTGGTTATTTGGCTACTGAGTTGGTCGTTATTTCTGTGTTCTTTTTTTTTAAATCTATTTTTGCTATAAATCACAGACCGGCGTTTCTTCTAATTGACTTATGGCCGCGAGCGACGATCACAACACGAAGAAGGAGGGAGAGGAGGCAGTTAATGGAGGTTGGTTGTCCCTTTGAGCTCGTGAAACGATTTTTTTGTTTTTAACTCCGCTTTTCTACCAAATGAATGTAGGGCAAAATGCGAGTCTAAAAATTGGAGAGGACGCAGAGAGAATTTGGCGCACAGGAAATAACGGGAAAGGTGCCCGCGCCCCTTGACCTGACGGGGACCCCGCCCCATAGTCGTGATGTGGGTGTGGAGCGGCGGAAGACGCAACGTTCTTTTCCCACGGTCGGAGCGAAGAAAGAAGACGCGAAAAAAGAGGAAAAAAAGTAAAAAAAAGTTCGAACGCAAATTGCTATTCATTATGACGACATTTGTGAGTTTGGTTTGATAGTAGAGAACAATATTTTTGTTGTTAGATGATTGGTGCATCGTTGCCCGTTTTGCTTGCTCACCTGGGCGTCTCTCACCTGTGATTTACGTCTCTCGTAAACGTGTCCCGTCGTTCAATGAGCGTCGGTGGTGGCACAAAGAGGCAAAGGGGAAGACCAAGTTAGCTCCGTTTTTACGACCTAAAGTAAAATTTTATTTTATTTTAGCCCACATTCAGTTGGCTTCCCTCGTCTTTTCAAACCGAGTCTAAAAGAAAGACGAGGAATTCACATTATTTTCACTCAACCGACGAAATGTGTTTGTCTCAACGTGCCAACTTCCCCCTCCCACATTTTCCCACTCTCCGAATTCTCCTCGTTCCCTAATTGCTTAAATGTTGTCATCAAACGTAAAATTACAAAACACGACAACTGTTTAATTTAACGTATCGCAGTTACCACTTTTTTCCCCCTCTACACAAACATTCTTTATTATTATTATTATTATTACTACATTTTAGTAATTCAATATTTAATTTCCATCACGCGAGTTTGCAGTAATCAATGACGGTTCCAGTGAAATTTGGATGTAAGTCATATTTAACGCACAGGTGCGACTAGATCGTTGAAGAGATAGGACCGAAGGTGAAATTGGAGCTTGCTGAATCCGGTAGATATTTCCCGCGTTTTATTTTATGGCAAAACTCAAGCCCAGTTTGAGATTGCGTAAAATTTCCCGTGGTAATTTTTTCGTAAATAAACAGTATTCAAGCTGAACTGATATTCGGGAAAATAATAAAAATTTATTTTATGTTTAATTTCTTTCTTCACTCGTAATACATATTTTTTTCTTTTTGCAGCTACTCTTCCTCGTGGTGCCTCTGCTTTTCCTGAATCTTTGTACACGCCAAGGTCACACTTTTAACTCGTTCCATGAAACACTTTGCTTTTTCTTTGAATCGTTTTCTCCTGGCCGAGTTCACGAATCGTGATTCGAAATGCGACTCACGTGGATGTTGGAAAAATGCGATTGATTTGATCGACAAAACCCAATGGACTAACGAAACGCACCTTCTGTCGTAATTGTCAGATATCACGACAAAGAAATTTTGCCGCGCAACGAATTGTTTTCACAAGTTAAATTACAGGAAACGTGAATCACCAAACATTTTACGTGCATTTTTCTTTTCCCTTTTTTTATTTTTCGAGAACCACGTTGTAAATTGTACCGTAGTGATAAATTTTGTTATTTTTTAAATTTATTGCGGATTGTTATTTTATTTTATTTTATTTTATTTTATTTGTTTTTGTTTTATATCGATTCTTGAGCAATAGTAGGACACACACGACATGAATGAATGAATTCGCTCATTTATTGCTTGATCGATTTGACTCCACCCTCGCGTTGATGCGTGTTTGGTGTTGGAGCTTAGTTCCTCCCTTTACTATCAATCGAAAAAAAATAAAAAACATGTTTTTTTAAAAAAATATAAAAAATTTGACACCGCCGATCACGAGCGAATATTTATTCGAGTGAAACGAAATCGCCACTAATTCCCATGCATTTTCTTGCAAAACAGTAAGCAGTATGGAAATTGGATCTTAAGTTTATTAAACAGAAGCAAAGCAACAACAGCTGCGCTTGCTTAAATGACGAAATTCAAAAGTCTAGACAGCGATGCGCTTTGTCTTCGCTCTGCTTTCTCCTATTTAATGTCGAGGACGGTTAGCCAACCCTTTGAGCTCAAGGCCACGGCCACCAGATCGTGCGGGGGAGATGGAG
>JAQIWS010001332.1:0-12004 GCA_034696085.1 Stigmatogaster subterranea | reverse complement strand
ACTTAATATACTTTATTCGTTATTAGATCTTTTATAATCATGAATATAACTTTTGTACAGTTTTGTATTGTAATTTAAATGCTTAACATAATTTTAGACAAACAGACAACGATGAGTAAATTGTCTCATAATAAAAAACTAATGCTAGTGATGTGAACGAGATATTTTATTGCACGTCAATTCATTTTTTAATTTTTACATAGAATTTAAATTATTTTTACCCAATGAAAAATACATTTAAACGTTTGCCACCAGATGTCGCCTGTCAATGAAAATCGATTGAAAAATCGACCGAACATCTTAGAATGACTTGGCAAAGAATCCAACGATTTGGTTGGAACTTAAAATTATTCCTAAACTACTCTAAACTAACTCCTTAATATTTTGTAATTCATAAGTTCGTTTTTAACTCTCAGATTTGCCTTAGAAACAAACACAAACATCGCAAGATTTTTAACCCTAACCGCATCGCCATTTCACCGCGCCTGCAAAATAATAAAATTTAAAAATTAGGAAATAAATCAGGAAGAGATATCGAAAATTATTCAAATATTTAATTTTACAAATATGTACTGGATGTTAAAATCGAAGAATTTCTTAATTTTGAATTTAAAATTTAGTACTGTGATTCGAGATTACGATGTCAGATGTCGTTGTGATCTAAATATTTAACGCGTAAACAAACGTAATTGAGTTCATTTCGATTCCGCTGCAAATCCCGCGTTAATCCTCTTTTTTTTTAGAATGGCTAAAGTTAAAAGTAGGCGTAGTAATTTATTGATTATATTTTGGTATGTAGGTGAGTAAAGTGTTATTAATTCGTTTATTTACAGGTGGGCCGATTGTGGAAGCCAAGGGCGATGAAATGACCAGGTAAAAATTATTTCCACCTACTTCCTGGTATTTAAAATTGCAAAATTACAAAATTTCGATATTTAATATTAAGAAATAATGTAAATTATGTTATACTACTCAATTTGATAAAATTTCAGTTAAATTTTCGAAATTTTCAATTTTTTTAGTGCAAATTTCAAAATTATTTTAAATAAAAAGTTATAATTTAGGAAATTTGACTGAAAAAAATCACTAAATATATAATTTAAAATTATTTTTAATAATTTTTTACTAAAATAATATAAATTTTGGTATAAAATTAATTTTTATATTAAAATTTTGATTTTAATTGACATTTTTGTTTTTAGGGTTATCTGGGAGCTAATCAAAGAAAAGTTAATATTTCCGTTCGTCGATATCGAATTACATTCTTACGATCTCGGTATACAAGCTCGAGATGAAACCAACGATCAAGGTAAAAAAAACATTGGGTAAATTTAAAGCTGTGCTTTGAGCTAACATTGTGCAATACAAAATATCTAATGTTCGCACAATACGAAAAAAACCAGAGAAAATAAAGGTCAAGGAAGTTAAACTCACGAGGAAAAAACTTTCCACTTGGGGGAATATCGAGGAAAAATTACGTGAAGAGATTTAAAAATATTTTTCAAGAGCTTATCATTACAATTATTCTTATCATAAAAATTATCAAATCATCAAATTTGCTTTGATAACCTGTAAAATATCATTTTTTTATGATTTTTATGACATTTAAAAGATTATCAAGAGAAAAACTTGATAAAAGTTGATTTTTGAGAGAGTTTTACAAAGGTCAATGGTCAAAGTTAAGTGATAAAACGAATAAAATCGAAATGGAAAATTTTTTTCGTAGTAGTGACCTCTGCCATTTTGGAATTTTTAACTATTAAATTTTAAAATATTAAATTTTTATTTTATTTTATTTTAGTTACGATCGACTGCGCAAACGCCATTAAAAAATACAACGTTGGAGTAAAATGTGCCACAATTACGCCAGATGAAAAACGAGTCGACGGTATATAATTTAAAATCCACAAAATAAAACATTTTTCAGCACTAAAAATAAATATTTTATTTCCAGAATTCAAATTAAAAAACATGTGGAGATCTCCGAACGGTACAATTCGAAATATTCTCGGTGGAACCGTTTTCCGCGAAGCAATTATTTGTTCGAATATTCCAAGATTGGTTTCTGGCTGGACCAAACCGATCATTATCGGACGTCACGCTAATGCTGATCAATACAAAGCTGTTGATTTTTTGGTCCCGGGTCCGGGAAAATTAGAATTGAAATTTTACCCAAAAGACGGCGGCGACAATATCGCTCACGTCGTGCACGAATTTTCGGGTCCTGGAGTTGCTTTAGGAATGTATAACACGGACGAAGTAAGATTTTGGATATTTTAGAGTAAAATCATAAAATTTTTTATTTAAATTTGCAATTTTATTCGTGATTTTTAGTCTATCAGGGATTTTGCTCACTGTTCGTTCCAGTTTGCGTTGCAGCGAAAGTTACCTTTGTATTTAAGGTATGGTTATTTTTGTTTTTTATTTAAAGATTTTTGGTTGTTTCAGTAACGTTAATGATTGTAAAAAGTGATAATAAAGTCACACGCCGTTTGACTCAAGCGTTGAACTTGATACGGTAATTTAAACCGGATTTAAAAATGAATTTTGAAATTAATTCTTCGGTTATGACGCTTTCTGTTTTCTTTGAATTTTTATTTAGTAAATCTGAAATATGAGATTAAATTACTCATTTTAGGTTTAATTTTACACTTTATTTTTAGGGTTAAATCATCGATGATAATAATAATAATTTTATTTATTTTGCAGTACCAAAAACACAATACTCAAAAAATACGATGGTCGATTCAAGGATATTTTTCAAGAAATTTACGAAGGCGATTACAAAAAGAAATTCTCCGACGTCGGTGTTTGGTACGAACATCGACTCATCGACGACATGGTCGCGTATTGCATGAAAGCTGAAGGCGGTTTTGTATGGGCGTGTAAGAATTACGATGGCGACGTGCAGTCAGACGCCGTTGCTCAAGGTACTTATTTAATTCACAAAAAACGCATTAAATATTTCAATATTATAATTTTTTTAGGATTTGGATCGTTGGGCATGATGACGAGCGTTTTAATCTGTCCCGACGGCAAAACTGTTGAATCTGAAGCTGCTCACGGAACCGTGACGAGACATTACAGAGTTCATCAAGAAGGAAAAGAAACGTCTACGAATCCGATTGGTATTTAAAATGTTTTAAAAAATTGAAATTAGGTGATTTTTATGAAATTTTTCGTTTTAGCGTCGATTTTCGCGTGGACTCGAGGTTTAATTCATCGAGCGAAGTTGGATAATAATCCAGATTTAACGCATTTCGCGGTGACTTTGGAAAAAGTGTGCGTCGAGACGATAGAAGCTGGATTTATGACTAAAGATCTCGCTATTTGCATAAAAGGAATGAATGGGTAATCTAGTAAATATTCGACTTAAATTTATTAATAATTTTTAATACGTTTTGAATTTGATTTTTTCAGAGTAACTCGGGATGATTATATGAATACGTTTGAATTTTTGGATAAACTCGCTGAAAATTTGAAAGCTCGACTTGATTTTAAGTGACTAGAAGGCAAATTTAGTAAATTATAAAAGCAAAAATGTGTATTATCACAGGTGTAAGCGCAAATTCTCACGTCTTTTACCGATCAATTAATATCTTTTGTAAATTTAGTTAACAAGAAAATAGAAAAAAAAGTTATTTAATGACTTTGTAACTGTTGTATACACTTGTGGTTTAAACTGTTTTAAATTAAAATTGTACGAAATATTTTTCGTTAATAAATGACAGTAATAGTACTTCAGAAAGAAACATTTTACAGTTTTTTGAGTTTGAAAAATTTCAAATCTTCATACTGTGAAATTCTACGGACGCCATTTTAGGTTTCCATAGCAACTAAGAAACAGACTACGTCAATAATTACAGTTAAAATAAAAAAATTACACGCTTATATGAATAAAGCACAAAATTAATTTAGTATTTTTTAAAATCAAATAAAGTACAGGTATTTTGAGGAAAAAAACGCGTTGAAATAATTATGTAAAAGTTGTGACGTAATGGTAACCTTGCAGTTAACCTTGCGAATCAGCTGAACGAAGACAAGTGAAATTATTTTCAAATGTTTTTCTATTACCTTGGATTTTGAATTATATAACAACGCCCTAGAAGCAATTTTAACCTGATAAAATTCAGCAATCGACGGGTGGAAAATCACTGATTCAGGTAAATTTGGGTCTTTAACCCTCGATTCAAAACAATTTTTAAAATTTCCACGCTTGCGCAACCTTTGATTGGAAAAATTTAAGTTTAAATCGAAGAAAATAATACTTTAACTCCGTTTAAATCTCTATAACAGATTGATATCATTTTAAAACGCATTTTTTGCAGAATGAGCGACGTAAGTTCGTCTCATTCACCGTCTCAACAAGTTCGAGTTTTGTCGTTGGAAGATGGAAAACATCTTGATAAAACGATATTTCGATTACAAAAAGGTAAAATTAAATTAGTTTTATTATTTATAAAGACTTAATAAGTAGTTAACATTGTTTTTCAGTCGTTAATAACTTTTATTCTGTGTTTTTAAAGACTGGAGTCTGCAATTTCGAATTGGGCCCAGTTTATTTGGGAAAAAACTCGCGTTATTTACAAATCATCCTACAAAAAAGGGAATTGCGTTTGATAGAAAGAAATATACACTATTAAACTGGAAAGTAGATGGAAAAAATAAAGCTGATGATACGTCGATGTACGCGGAATTAAATATCTGGCTCGCTGGAAGTTTTCATTATTATTTTTTGTGCGAATCTGAAGGAAGGTAAGAAAATTGTTTTTTATTGATAAAATATCACGTTTATTTATTGTGTTTTTATTAATTGTAGTGAGCCAAAAGGATCTGGATATTTTTTAGTTGATCCAGTGTTAACTGTAGGGCACGATGATCAAGTTTTGCCTTTGGATTGCGTTCAATGCCAAACTTATTTAGCAAAATGTTTGGGACCGTTAAATCAGTGGGAAAAGCGATTTCAGGTCGCGAAGGAAAGTGGGTATAATATGTTACACGTTACACCTGTACAGGTAATAGTAATTAATTATTTTATAAATTATAATTTTTTTGACAGATGTAATAATTTATTGATTTTTTTCAGGAATTAGGCGTTTCTCAGTCTTCGTACTCGTTGAAAGATCAGTTAAAATTAAATCCGATGTTTAGTTCGGGTTCAGGGCAAACTCTAAAAGATGTCGCAGCTTTGGTTGCTAAAATGAAAAACGAGTGGAAAGTAAGGAAATTTTAAATTTTAAATTTTAAATTAATGTTTTTTACAAATAATTATTTTTTTTTAATTTTTCAGGTGTTGACGGTATCGGACATCGTGTTAAATCACTCGGCAAACGAAAGTCCGTGGCTTCAAGAACATCCTGAGAGTGCTTACAATTTAGCAAATTCACGTCATCTTCGACCAGCGTATCTTCTCGATCGAGTATTGTGGCATTTTACTGTGGAAATTGCGGAAGGAAAGTGGGAATCCAAAGGAATTCCAAAATCGATCAACCAAGAACATCAATTAGAAGTAATAAAAATTTAAAATAAAAAATAAAAAATAAAAAACAAAACACTCATCCAGAATTTACATTAATATTTCGTTTTATAGGCAATTCGAGCTGCTTTATTCGGTTATTATTTACCGCAAGTTAAAATTCCCGAATTATACATGATGGATGTTAAAGCATTAGTCTCTGAATTCGTTGATCTCGCGAAAAATAAACCACCATGTAAGAAGTTGTAATATTTTCTTACATATCTTCTAATTTAACATTTTTTTTACTCAAGCTCGCGATCCGAAGTTTGCTAATGAATTAACGGTAATCCAGGATCCAGATTACGTGAGACTGAAAAGTCGCGTTGATATGAAACTCGCTTTAGAAATTTTCAACATTGACAGGTTTGTATATCAAAATTTTCATAAACTTGTTGAATTTTTACCAACAAATTATCTTGTCGTTTTTAGACCAGAAACTAGTAGCGAAGATGAAAGAGCACGTCGCTGCTCCGAATCATTCCAGAAAAAACTGGATGATATGAATCGTGGGATTTACGCCGACATTCATTCTCATTTAGCGGCTGCGGTTAATAACGTTTTAGCTGGAATGCGTTATCAACGAATTCAACACGATGGACCATTGGTTTCTCAAGTGTCGAAAAAATTCCCAATCGCTTGGCAGTTAGAATTATTTTATTTTACAATTTAAAATTTTTAGTTTAAATTTTTCGGTTTTTAAATCTAAATTTTTTTAATTTTATAGATATTTTACTCATTATGGACCAGATACAAATCTCCAAGAAGAAGAAAAATTGATGTACACAAATAATTGTAAATTTTTAATGGCGCACAATGGATGGGTTATGAACGATGATCCGCTTCGAAATTTTGCGGAACCTGGATCGAATGTTTATATCAGAAGAGAATTAATCGTTTGGGGTGATAGCGTGAAATTGCGTTTTGGAAAGAGTCCCGAGGATAATCCCTATTTGTGGAGTCATATGTTGAAATATACTGAAGAGACTGCAAGAATTTTTCATGGAATTCGGTTGGATAATTGCCATAGTACTCCGATTCATGTTGCGGAGTATTTACTCGACGCTGCGAGAAGAATTCGACCTGATTTATACGTTGTTGCGGAGTTGTTTACTAGTAGCGAGTGGACGGATAATATTTTTGTCAATCGGTTGGGATTGAGTTCGTTGATCAGAGGTTTGTTGGATGAAATTTAGGTTTAAAAAGAGGTCAAAAAGACGTAAAAAAGATTTTAAAAATTAATATTTATTACTCAAATTTTCACAATTTTTAAAAATCGGTGGAAAAAATTCCACAAAATTTTTAATATTTTTCAAAAATTGTTTGAAAAACCATTAAAAATCTTTAAAAAAATCTTTAAAAACCATTAGAAAAATTCTAGAAAAGTTTTAGCAATGTCTCAACTTTCCCAAAAAATCCTTTAAAAATCTTCACAAATGAAATATTTACGTCAAAAAATTTGAAATCCTAATTTACAACAAATTCAATTTAACACAACGTTAAATTTTAAATTTAATTTGTTAATTTCAGAGGCAATGAGTGCTTACGATGCTCACGAAGAAGGAAGATTAGTCTACAGGTACGGAGGAGAACCCGTTGGAGCATTTATCCAGACACCAATACGACCGCTCACTCCTAACGTTGCTCACGCGCTTTTTCTCGATCTCACTCACGACAACCCTTCGCCCATTGAGGTATAGATAAGACCGAAAATAGCAGAAAAATAAATTTAATCTTTTTTTTTTTTTTTTACAAATTTTATCCTAATTTTCAGAAACGGTCTGTTTACGATTTATTTCCAAGTGCAGCGTTGGTAGCGATGGCTTGTTGCGCGACTGGCAGCAATCGAGGTTACGATGAGTTAGTTCCTCATCACGTAAATACAAAATAATTAAATTTTGAATAATTCAGCAAATTGTTTCAAATATTTTAATCCTTTCTATTAATATTCATAGATTCACGTGGTGAATGAAATTAGGTTGTATCCAGCTTGGGCTGATTCTGCGCAGCTTGACAGAAAAACTGTCAGTTTAAAATCTGGGATAATTGCCGGAAAACGAGCGTTAAATCGACTTCATCAAGAAATGGGAGCAGCTGGTTTTACTCAAGTATTTAATGAAATTATATATTTATAATACACAGTGAAGGTTTTAAATGATTTTTTATGATTAGGTGTTCGTTGATCAAGTTGATGAAAATATCGTAGCGATTACCAGACATTGCCCGATGACGCATCAATCGGTTATTTTAGTCGCGAGAACTAGTTTTAGGATGCCGGATAATCCGGGATATACTGGTCATGTCCCGCCGTTAAGCATACCTGGTAAAATTTTGTGTATTTTGATTTATTTTCAAAAATTTTTGTAGTCTCAATTTGTTTTGATTTGCAGGCGTTGTTGAGGAAATTATTTTCGAAGCTAAACTCGTACAGTCCGATAAAACAATTTACGCTAAAGACGATATTTATATTAACGGATTACCCAACTATCAGCTTCAAATTAAGGAACACATTCAGTTATACGAAAGTGAATTTATTGAAACGGTCGATAATGCTGCAAATGTTGTACAAGAAGTCGACTTTACTAATTTTTCACCTGGTTCCGTAATCGCGTTAAGGTAAAAAAACATTCGTAAAAATATTATTACAACACGAAATTTTATTAAAAATATATTTTTGTAGAGTTTCTCTCAGCTCAAACTCGAAAAATACCATCACAAAACTACGTTCGAAGTTAACTAATGTCGGTTTTCGAATGCGGTCCGCGAGTGTCATACCGAGACCGTTAACCTCGAGCAACGAAATCGAAGGAATCATCGAAAAATTAAGTTTGAGTGATTTAAACAAAGTTCTTTATTCGTGTGGAAATGAGGAAAGAGATGAGGGAAAAGGACGCGATGTGTACAATATTCCTAACTACGGTAGTTTGGTTTATTGCGGATTACAAGGATTTATCACGATTATGGGCGATATTAGAATAAAAAATGATTTGGGTCACGCATTTTGTGAAAATTTAAGACAAGGCAATTGGATGGCAGAGTATATCGCGAATAGATTAAAGGATTATCCGAATACTAAACAGGTAAGACGTTTGAAATAGTTAAGTAAAATTTAAGATTAAATTAAAACGTTTTATTTTTAGTTGGGACAATGGTTCGAAGATGTTTTTGAACAGCTCAGTCAAATTCCACGATATTTAATTCCTAGTTATTTCGACGCGATCGTTACTGGAGTTTACAGTCTGGTTATCAAGCATTTGTGGACTCTGACGTCAGAGTAAGAAAATTCGAGGAAAATTTGAATTCAAATCAAAAAAATTTAAAAATTCTAAATTTTTATTTTTAGATTCGTCAGTGAAGGTTCTACATTCGTCAAAGCGTTATCCCTTGGATCAATCCAATGTTCGGGAGTAGTCAAATCTGCTCTATTTCCCCCATTATCACCATCAATAGCCCCACCAATTCCACCGACTGCCATCAACGAATCGAGCGGACAACGAGAACAAATCATGGTCACCTTAGCTGCTGGTAAAATTACTAAAACTATTTTTATTAATTAAAATAAACATTTATTTATTTAATTTTGTACAGGTCTTCCACATTTTTCAACTGGTTACATGAGAAATTGGGGTCGTGATACTTTTATCGCCTTGAAAGGACTTTATTTGATCACGGGTCGACATCAAGAAGCGAGATATACGATTTTAGCATTCGCTGCATGTCTTCGTCACGGTTTAATCCCGAATTTACTCTCCGGAGGAACTCACGCGAGGTTTAACTGTCGCGACGCTGTTTGGTGGTGGTTAAAATGCATTCAAGAATATTGTTCAATGGTACCTTCTGGAAATGAAATTCTGAAAGATAAAGTATCGAGGATTTTTCCTCAAGACGATTCGCCACCGCAGCCTCCTGGAACTGCAGTAATTTGCAAAATTTAAAAATATTTTAATTTTGTTTGGTAAATTATATTTTTATAATAATGTAGGATCAATGTTTAAGCGACGTTATCCAAGAAAGTCTTCAAAAACACGTTAACGGTATCGAATACCGTGAGAGGAATGCTGGGTATGATTTAGACCGAGAGATGAATGATGAAGGATTTAATATTAAAATCGGAGTTGATCCTGAAACTGGATTTGTGTGGGGAGGAAGTGTTCATAATTGTGGAACGTGGATGGATAAAATGGGTAGTTCGGAGAAAGCGGGGAATAAAGGACAACCATCGAGTCCGAGGTACTTATTAACCATTTTTGTTGAAATTTTTGTTGATTATGTTTAATCCTTTGGTTTTAATTTTTGTTTGTAGAGACGGTTCAGCTGTTGAATTAGTTGGATTATGTAAATCAACGCTTCGTTGGTTAATCGAAATGCACTCTAGAGGCTTTTATCCGTATAATTCGGTGAAAAGGAGGTTACCCGATGGTATTACAATTTTTAATAAGTGTTAGTAATAGTAATTAGTAATTTTACATTTTTTGTAGGATCGTTTGCAACGCTCACATTTAACGATTGGGATAGAAAAATTAAAGAAAATTTCGAAAAATATTTTTACGTCAACGTGACGCCTGTTCCGAATTTGGAACCGAGACCAGATTTAATTAATCGAAGAGGGATTTATAAAGATTCAGTAAACGCGTCGCAACCGTGGACGGATTATCAGTTCAGGTGTAATTTTCCTATTGCGATGGTCGTTGTAAGTTTACTGATTTTATTGTCAAATATTTAATTCAGTAATTTGTAATTTATGTTATTTTCAAAAGGCTCCCGAATTATTTGACCCAGAACACGCGCGGATTGCGTTGGAAAATGCGGAAAATATTTTATTAGGCCCGTTGGGAATGAAAACTTTAGATCCTTCGTACGTTTTTAATTTAAAAATTTGAAAATTAAAATTCAGTATTTTAGAATGAGAATAAACTAAATATTTGTTGATTTGTTTTAGAGATTGGAATTATCGAGGAGATTATCACAACGACAACGATTCTGACGACCCTAAAGTTGCTCGAGGGTTTAATTACCATCAAGGCCCGGTAAAGAAATTTATTACAGTATTTATGGAGTATTATGTTAAAATCTAATTTTTAAATATTTGATTTTTATTTGATTTCAGGAATGGTTATGGCCTTTGGGTTATTTTCTCCGAGCAAAATTGTACTTCGCAAGGAAAGTAGGCGGTGAAGTGGAATTTTTCAAAGCCGCCGCGTCGGTTAAGAAAATTTTATCAAATCATTTTCAAGAAATTCAAACGTCGCCGTGGCGTGGTCTTCCAGAGTTAACAAACAAAGATGGCGCTTTCTGTAAAGATGGTTGCCCGACTCAAGCCTGGAGCATGGGTTGTTTATTAGAAGTAAATGTTTGGTGTATTTAATTATGGAAATTTGAGGAGTGTGTGTGATTTGTGTTTAAATATTGATTTTTATTTTATTTTTTAAGGTGTTATTTCAAATGGATCGCATGGAACACGGACAGTCTTCAATTTCGATTCAACGTCCTACTTCGTAAAAATTACAAGACGAGTTTTAGTAATTGTAAAAATGTGAATTTAGTTGGTGAATAATGAATTTTAACTGTAAAGTATTTTAGGACTGTTCGTGTGAAATAAAAGTGATTTTAAATTACAAATGACAATTTAAGTTACTTTTACAATTTTGTAGTGATTTCCAAATGTGAGTACTAAAAAAATCGTTTACGGTGAAAATTTTAATTTTTGTGGTTGCAATTTAATAATACAGTGAGAAGCGCATATACAGTACATTTTAAAATTTTGTTTTCATTCATTAATCATTCCGGAATGATGTGACCAAAAAATCTTTGGTGAGCACTTGTCGACACTAGAGCTCGTTGCAGTAATAAAGTGGAAAAATTTGAAAACTTAAAATTTTGTTTTAAATATTTTTATTATTGCCTCTGTATTATATTCGATGCTATTATGCATAATTTTGATTAATTTCTGTTACAATCAGCACGTCTTTTTGATCGACTGTCGAAATTTCCATTTTGGACACCAGAGTGCGCGTCAGTAGGACAATGGAAAATTTTTAAAATTTTTTAAAAATTTAAATTTTACTTTAACTTTATATATTATTTATTATAAACTATATAAAGGCATTTTTAAGTGTATTTGTGTACACTTTTAAGCGGCTTCCGCCCGCATTTTTTATCGATTTTCGAATTTTCACTTTTTGCCACAAGAGCGAGCAGGCTACTTTGAGCTTCACTCGACAGTCGTAAAAACCTTTTATCTGGTTAAAACTATTATAAACTTGAAGTATACTATAATATAAACCTATATAACCAAACAACACTCCATTTGACCCCTATTTAACCGCGTGACAAACCGCCAAAAATTGATGAAACGCGATTTTCGTCAAAACTGTCATATGGGTTTTAGAAGCTTGCGGTCTTGATTTTGACGTTAAAAACAGTGTAGTTTATCGCTTCTCGGCCTCTTGGCTAAGATCAAAGTGTAGTATCTGTTCTTATCAGCTTAAT
>JAQIWS010001331.1:0-12013 GCA_034696085.1 Stigmatogaster subterranea | reverse complement strand
AAAAGATTTTTTTACGCATTGAACATTAGGTTTGAAAATTTATATTTGTATGCTTACTGGCGTTGTTTTCGTCAAGTGTGATATTCTGTCTGCAATTTCGGTACATCTTCACGTTATTTGGTCGAATTTATGTAAATTTTTATTCCTGTAAACTTTTAAATTTTATCGTTAAATTAGAGTATTTGTCTAGGACACGGGTCTAGGATAAAAGCGGTATTAACTCAACAAAAAGTAAATTCAAATTTGAAATTGTATCTTTTTTACTGATATTTTACACGTAAAAATCCCGTTTCTCGTAGCTCGTTTCTCGTATTTAAGTAATATCACTAAATTGTATTTTACTCCAGCAGAACATTATCTGGTTATGTCTGGTACTTGTCGTCTCTGGTCAGTTGTCTTTATACTCCGTGTTATAAATTTGTGGTTGTACATGTATAGTTGAAAAGAAACAATATTGTCTGAAATATTTTAGCAGCTAGATTGTCTTTTGTAACTGATTACGCGTGCGAAAATATTAATTCTATTTGCAGAAACAGTTGACCGAAATATTGTAAAATTAAAATGTTGACTCGCGCGCACGTCAACAAAAATTTCGTTTTAACGTTTTTAATGATACTACGTTGTGCTATTTGGCTAAAAGATGTTATTTCTCGCGTTTTTGTCGCATTTCGTGTCAAATATTTGCATCTATTGCTGAGAAATAGATGGAATATTAAATTTTTATTTTTGGTTTCTTGAAGGTGATTTAATTCAGAATATTTTTTTTACATTCAACATTAGTGAACATTAGTGAACATTTAAACTTTTGCAAATGAGTAGTGGTTAATCAGTACATGCTAATTTTATGGCGTGTTGACGCACCAAAAAATTAAGTGATTGTAATTTGTAGTGTTTACATTTTTTTTTATTTCCAACTGCTGTTATTTTCTTTTCCGTGTCTCGACCTCAAAAAAATTTTGACTCCCAACACTTGTTTGTAAAGATAGTGATTATTATTTATGGTGATTTTAGGTGTGAAATTTTTAAAGAAAACTCAAGTTACAGTATATAAAAGTTTTAATCTTTTACTTACTTTGAGTTACTTCAGTTTACAATGGGAATTATACTTTCAAGTAAAATCACATCATAAAAACAGTTATAGAATATTAATATAATATGAATTTTTCAACCATTGGGTAAAACAATCTGTCTTCTCTTGTACTGTGGATATTGTAATTAAAATATCCACTAAAGCTAATATTTTCAACATACGTCAATTACAATAAATTTTTTAGTTCATTACAAATTAAAAAAATTGAAATTTAAGTTACACTAAAGTTATTAATGATTAATGGGTTTTTGGTATTCAATGTTGACACATTCGTTGGATGTTGGAAACAAGCTTTGAAAATTTCTGTGAGTTACTCAACACTGACTTAAGTTTTTGTTTTGTCCTGCCTGGTTAAAACGTTGCGGAATTTGCAAATGATAAATTAACATTGAAATTTTAAACCGCAAAATTTAAAGACTGCAAATGCTCATGTAATACAATTACGAGAAATAAGATGACCTCGATGTTTGGGCGACGTTAAAATTCCATTACTACTACTACTACTACTACGAGGAATAATTTCTCTACCGACGAGTCAAAAATTTGAATTTTGATTTACCTAGTGTTATTTTTGAGTTGTTAATGCAAACTATAAAAATCTGCAAAAACTCGGAACCAATCATCACTGAAATTTGGTCGGTAAGATATTTAACTTTTTGCCAGCAAACTTCTGACTGAACAAAATTGTTAAGTACCCTTTATACAATTGAAAATTTGTGCAGTAAAAAATTTGCTGACAATATTTATTTCGCTATAATTTCTGGTTCTGTAACGAGTTACGTACAGTATATGCAGATATATCGAATTTGTTTCTGTATTTAAAATTGTTTGCAGCTTTTATTGAAATAAGTACAGAAAAATATTTTGTTAAACATTCGGAAACGGTTTTTCAAAATTGCAAAGGAGGTTGTTGAGATCACTTCGGATACAACTATATAATTTATTGACATTCCCCACTGGAGCAATAAGCACTGGAAATTTGTTTTATTTTAACATTTGTACACTGTTCGTAGCACGTCATAACGAAATAATTTTGCTGGTAAATTTACTTCAAGTAAATGTGCAAATTGCTGAAAAATGAACCAAAAAATAAAAATAAACATCGTTTCTACACAGCAGCACATAAGCACTAATCAAATACCAAACATAAATGCGGAGGGATGTTTCACGTACAGTTATCACATCTAACGAGCGTGGTCTGCAAACCAAACAATTTTTTTTATTTATTTATTTTGCACCTGCACATACTGTTATCCGGTTAACCACTAAATGTTAGATTACACGTCTTTCGCTTTCCTGAAGATTACAATTTATAATCAAGAATTGACAATTTTGTTCTATAGTACTGCAAACTGTTTGGCTAGCTTTTTCAACTTGTACTGTTCCGTTACACAAAACTAAAAGAAATATCGTTGTACAAAACATTGTAAAAACTAATTTTGTTGTTTGTTAAAATTTGTTAGTTATTTTCACCTCGCAACTTAATTAATCTTGCACAGACGTAGACTTAAACTTGAAATATAAAAATTTTTTAATGTTTTTTTTCTGTAATTAATGTGAACTTTTGTAATCTGAATGAATTCAAAGTTCAATTTTTTGGTCAAAATTTATCAGTATGATTCTTGTAATCGTACAATGGGTACAACACATATTGCAATGTAATTAAGTTGGTTAACGTGAGAATAACAATTAACAAAGTAAATATTATTTGCAACTTCTTATATTTCGCTCGCCTATATTCTATAAAGTTGATCGAACGGATTTGATTCATTATATTTGCTAGTAACTAAAGTTGCCGTCTAGTAGAAAATTTAATTTAAACAACCATGTTTATTGAAAATTTGAAATTTTGTAATTTTCGAAGTTTGAGAAAATTTTGAGTTTGCGAAGTTTTGAAATTACTCCGTTGCTAAAACGCAGCATTGCTGGTTTGTTGAAAATTATTTGCCATTTTTATTAGCAATTTTGATTACTTAAAAAAATTGTATTTTTTTATTTAAGATTTGATAAATCTTTTGCACCTCGTACGATCCTCTCGGTCAGTGGTCACTGATACTCAAATTTATGGAAAGTGGAGAATTATTTGAAAAATGAAGTGACCCTCATTTTTAGTGATTTAACCGCTAGTAAAGTGAATTTAAAAATATTTTGAAAAATGGGTAGGGTTATTGATTATTGTAAAATAATTGATTTTGAGTTTTATACGGTCAAATTGGTGCAAGTATAGAATATTCAAATGTATCAGAAATAAAACTTGGAAAATTCTTGCTGGATCAATCTGAGTATTAAGTGAATGAAGTAATTCTGAAAATGAACACGGAATGCAAATTGGTGTTACAATAGTGACGTCAGTCTGTTCTCTCGTTATCACGCTTCTACCATCGGAATCAACGAGGTGAGCTGCTTTGCGCATTGCGACGTCTAAAGGTTGAGCAGATTTGCCACAACGCTTAGCGCGACTGGTGTATTTATAATTTGATGATTGTACGTCTTGTAGTGTTCACAAATAGTTATTTCCGAAAGATTATTGTACCAAGATTGTCTTTTGTAATTTTATTTGTAGAAACAGTTGACAAAAATATTATAAAATTAAAATGTGACACGCATATCAACAAAAATTCCTTCCCAACACTTTTAAATACCGCACGAACTGCGTAAAAGTTGGGTAGAAAGTTTTAAATTTCTTGTGCGTGCTTCGCGTTTTGTTTTTTTTGCATTAATTTCTAGTGTGATTAAATTTTGTTTCTTAATTACTGTTATTTTTTCTTCCCCGTCGTTTTTATTGGCCGATTTTTCAATGAAAACTTAAGTTACTTATGTTGTCACGTTTTTAACTACTGTGAGATATTGTGGATGTGATAATTAAAATAATCATTAATTTTGTAATGAACCGAAAAATTTATCTTAAGCGTCGTGTGTTGAAAATATTCGCGTTAAACAAATTGAATTTTTCAGTTAAAAATTTCAATGTTAATTTCTTATTTGCAAATTCCGCATCATTTTTAACCAGGTAAAACAAGTATAGTTCAGTGGTGAGTAAATCACATAAATTTAGAAAGCTTGTTTCTGATGAATGTGACAACATTGAATATCAAAAACTCATTAGGCACTAACACCATACAATAAAGTTAAATTTCAAAGATGGCAACACCATAATAGAATTATAATTGCGGTAATTGTGCCGAAATTGTTGTTGCTGCAATTTGATTTTCATTTGCTGCGTTTGCGATGTATGAGATGAAAAATTAAAATTTGGTTGATTCTTTTATCACAGAATTTGTATTGTATAATGTTACTTTTCGTAGTGTTATTTTTGAATTGTTACTGCGTAGTGTAAAAATTTGTTTTGGGTAGGCGAAAGCGTCGTCATCAAAATTCCTGAAATTGTGTTACATTTAGTGACTAAAATACGATATTTGGAATTTAAGATTTAACTCATTTGTTTAAAAGTACTTTTCAACCTGCCAATTTCTATAAAAATGTTTTTGTTATTGATACGATAAATATTGCAACCGTAAAATTTGGGAATAATTACTAAAATAATTTGTTTAACTTTACACAATTTACAAAACAAATATCGTTTTATTGCGTTACAGAATTTGACGATTGTGCTCTGAATTTACGTCCAACCTGAGTTAGGTTGTTGTACAAAAAGAGTGTAAAATCCAATTTGGAATTTAATTAAAATTCGTTTGCTTTACTTTCATCTTGTAATTAAATTATGAGTAAGCACAGCATTGAAAATGAGAACAGAAAATGTTTGTTTTATTTTCTGTGCATAATTTGACTTTGTGAGGGTGATTACAAAATTTAATTTTTTTCTGCAATTCTTCAATGTAACCGTGCATTGAATGGTGCATAGAACTTACAACGACAAATTTGATTTAAATACTGGTACTGGTGCCGGTACTTCGCTTGTTCAAAATTGTCTTTGCGTAGCCTCGACGTGTCACGTACAGATATGATTTTTTAGTGTCCACAAGATTCTAGCATTGTGACTCAAGATTTTTATGCGTGATGTTGAAAGATTACTTACTAATAAAATTGCTCTTCTGTTCAAATTAAAAATAAATATGTAGAGTAAGTTGCCTTCTAATAATTCAATTCAATTTTTATTGAAAAGTTTGTATTGGAGAAAAGATGCTATTGCCAGTTTTAACATACTCCGTATTATTATTGTTAGATTATTTGTGAATTACACAGTTGAAACTAAAAAATGAACGGTGTTTGTTACAAACATTTACTTTTTTCAATATGAAACATGTTAATCTTCAATGAAAAATTGCTCCTGTCGATTGTGCGCTGTGATGTGTACTCCAATAATTTAATACCTGTAATTTTTGAGTAAATGCATTACTGCATGAACGACGTTTCAATAAATCATTAACAATTTCTGTCACTGTACTTGTAGAAATTGTCACTGGTTAGCAAATTTTTTTGTCAATTTCAGACGCCGTTTTCGTTAGAATTTGCGAAATTGTAGCAATTGTGTGGAAAAATTTTGTAACGTGGCTTATTTTTGTTGTTTAACGTGGATAATGTCGTAGATGGAAGAAGATAAGTATCAGTGATTTGATACTCTTGTGGCAACCTCAGTATTTGGTAATACAGTATACATGTTTATTCAGTTGGTTAAATATATACAGTATTTTAAACTAGCTGTTTGTAAGTTTTAGTTTAGCCAACTACTTACAACTTGTATGATTAAAGTGGAGGGCCCTGATTTTCAAAGCTGTCTTATCGCTTTACTCAGTTACAAATTAATTTTTATTACTGAAACTGAATTGAGTTGGCTTTGTTGATCGATCATGGCGAAAAGTAATTTTAGCAATAATTGTACTCAGCGAAGTTTCGATCGTGGTGTTCCCTGACAGATTTGTTTGTGAACACTGGGAAGGTCTAAAATTTGAATTTAAAAGTTGATTTTTTATGACTAAATTAAAAATATTTCTAAACGCAACAAGAAATAAGATGTTTTGTGATGGTTTTTTGTGAGTAATACTGCTTACTCCGTATTCGAGGTTTTTCGTCGTTATATTTATAAGAAGCACTATTACAATTGGCCTCAATTATACAAATGTATTTTGGTTTCGTAGTGTCAATATTCATGGTGCAGGTGAAATATTCCAAAATATTTCGACGATTTAAGCAACTTTGTCCAAAATATAATTTGAATTGTGTTCTCCTACTTGTTATACCTGTTACACATTTAAAATTTTTTTTTTTTTAGAGACGTTGGATGAAAGTGTGATTATATTTCGAGTATCTCAGACTGTTAAATTTTACCTTCTAACTAAATTTTACGATTATTGTTACAATTAATTTAATCTGTTTCATGTAGTTTAAGATAATTTTAGCATAAGAAGTTTGTTTAAAAAAATGTGATTTTTTTTTTTGGTGTTATGACACTGACTTAATTTTCTTTATTTACATAAATATTTCTACAAGTAGTCCCCGTCGATGCAATATCGTCGTTCTTTTAGCGAAAAAAATTATCGTAGTCCAATATTTTACGCTGAGTTCAGTGCTTAAATTTCTTGTTTTTATCTGGTCAAAATAATTGTTTAACTACAGTAGAAATGGAAACGCAATTTACTGTTGACAAACAAGCTTGACTTTATTTAAAGGTTCTGTAGTTAAAAACGCTTCTTATCACGAATTTAAGATTTTCTTAAATTCACAAGTGATTCTTAGAATATTCATCCGTACTTAATAATCAAATGTACTTGTACACAGCATTGGATATATTCGACAACTTATCAGTACACCATATTACATTAAATTCACTTGTGTAAAAATCTAACTGGTCGCTTATTGACGCATATTTGCACCATGACCAATTGGTTCTGGTGTCTAACATGTTCTTTAGGTTGTAGACTTGCAACGATTTTGGGATTACTGCAATTAATTTATTATGGAAATTTTGTCACAAGAACTAAAATTATTTGTAAAATTTTGTTTGTTCTTGGGCCAAAATATTGCGTTTTTTGCGATGAATGTTTGTGAGATTATTTCACTTTAAAAAAGAGTTTTGTCACAATTATCTATATTTTAATCTCGGGGATGTAAATATCGTATGTCCTACGAATAATTATTTATGTACTGTGTGGTAATTTATTCTGCTTATTTATACTCAGTAACTGTATCTATTGCTGTATTTATTAATTGCTCTACCTAGTATATCGGGGTAGACGTGCTGACCACGTCTGTTCACGTAGACTGCTGCAATATTTTATTTTTTTAAAGTGAAATTAATGGAGAATTTTACAGAAAATCGTAAATTCAAATCATAATTTGATGAAATTATATTATCTTAGTCCAATTTCTCTTCGAGAGATTTTGAAAAAGATCGAAAAGAAACTGTCATTTGTAAAATTGCGTGTACTTTGATAGTAATTAAGAGCTTAAACGCATGCAGTGTTGGTGTAAGATATTCTTTATTATCATATTTCTACTTCTCACGATACCACTTCACATAAATTTGTTGAAAAATTCCTTAAATTTCGCTTCCGTTTTCATTCTCTACGATTGTACGAGGACAATTTGTAGTCTGTATAATTTTGTAAAGAGAAAAATTATGTAATTTTATATTTTCTAAACGACATTGACTATGATATCACCATCTCAATGAAAAATTAAATTTCATAAAATTAATTTTTTTTGTTGGATGGAGATAAAAACATTTTTTTTACAGAGCTGATGTTACAGTAATTATTTTCAAATTATACCTAAATTTTGGAGTAGTAAAATTAGAGCTGTGTTCTGTTTTGTGTAATTATTCAAAATGAAATTTCCGTTAGTTGTTTTTGTTAATGTGCTACTCACACAACTGTCTCATTGTATAATTTGAATTATTAATTTTTATTTCTCGGGCTACTTTTACTACCACTATATTTTATTTTGACATTACGTCATTATAAATTTAAGAGTGGTATTAAATGTTTTCACAAGTGACGTGTTATTTTATTATTATTTTCTTGTAGAAGAAAATGTGATGAGCCTCACGGACAAATGACAATTTTGATTGCCTCTGTATTATTAAATAATAAACCCGTAACTTACCGTGTTTGAATTTTAAACCAATTAGATTCTTCATCAAACGAGTGCCACAAGTGCTACAAGTTTGTGTAGAATTTTACTGTAAAGTAACGTTTTCCTGCATTTAGTGCAAATTAGTATCTGAATTTGATGTTGTCATCTTTTGAAAAATAAGCTTTTTAATTTAAAAATTAGACTTTTTAAATTCAATTTTGAAGATAACTTTGTTAGAATGCATTCCGCCATTCGTTCATCTGAAATCGAACAAGTTGGCATTTCTCTGTGGTTTTAAAGAATTAGCGGAATAATCTTGCGAAGTTGAGAAAAACTTTCAATTTATTGGATTAGGTTTGATTTAAAAATTTACCACAATATATTGGTGAATATACGGTAACAATTCACGGAAAACATTGTTTTTGCGCGTGTACACCGTGAATGGTGCGTATTTCCGTTTAGTCTGAGGAGTGTAAAAGTGAAAAATTTGCCTCATTTAGAAATTTTAGACGAACGTTGGATTTACGTTAAAGAGATTTATTTTCTCACGCTGCTTTAACGACTACAAAATATTTAGATGTGCAGAGAAATTGAAAAAAACTTCAGATAATCTGTACACGCAACATATTTTTTGTTGTTGAGATTGTTGAATTATTTAAGGTAATGTCGAAATCAATACGTTTGATCCTGCTATAGCGTGTACAAATGCAGGATGTTTGCAATTAAGAATTTCAATTGCAAATTGTATTGTACTCGCGTAATTAGTGTCATTTTACATCAAATTTTCTTTACAATAACAAATATACGGTACTCGTAGCAATTGGTCACAGTAGAAGAATTTGTGTAAATATAAATTGTGTAATTTCCTGCACCGAATGAATACAAAATCTGGTAATGCAATTTAATATACAGTGTAATAATTATTCTGTGTATTTGATTTTATTCCTATTTTATTGTTGACTCGATTTTTAAAAAATATATGTGTAGGTATTTTGCTTTTATTCATACGTAGACCCGAAATTAATTTTTTTTAAACAGCAGTACGAGTGAAGTTTGTTATCGCATTTTGATTTAAGATACTGAAGTGGCTGTTGATAAATTATGTCACGCTCCTACGGCGGAGGGGTTCGAGAATCGCGTGAGAGTAACAAAAACCTGTGCTAAAATTAGTGATGTACGCGTGACGCGGACGGTCAAAGACTCTGGATTTTAGAGTGATGTAATATATAAACAGACTCGAAAACATTGAGCTGCGTCACTTTCCACTTTACTCAAAAAAATTGCTTGTTATGAATTTAAATAAATTTGGAAAGAATGAATTAATTTTAATCACCGTCCCAAATTTATTCAAATTTTTGAAACGTGTTTAGTTATTTTGTATTTTGACTGATCATTCCTAGTGGGGATAATTTGATTCACCCAACTTTTTATCATTTATTGATCCTTTTTCATTTCACTCACCGTGTTTTTCAAACATGAAATATTATATTATAGCAGTTAATTCACTAATTTGTTGCATATTTTATCAAAGCTTGTTTTGCTAAAATGCTAAAGTTGGCATAATGTGAAAGCTATTCTGATTTGTCATTGGTTTACATGCATATTGGAATTATTACGCTTCACTCAGTAGTGCGAAGAGTTTTGGATGAACCAAAACTAGCATATTTCAATCTTTGATGAATTAAAGTAATTTGAAATATTTTCCGTTGACGTCTACGGAGTAATTTTTTCCAATTTTTCCTTTTGTTGTGGTACCGTACATTAGTGTTAGTGTAGATTTTATTAAATTTTGAATTTGTTTGAAAAATATTGTCTAGAGAAAATAACACGCTATCTTAAGTTCACGAGATTATTTCCTTAATTCTCGGTGAAGTTAAGAAAAACTATGTTCGTTTTGAGAAATTGATGTATTTCTTGAATGTTGTGCAATGTATTGAATTAAAAACATGAAAAATGTATTGTTGATTAACTTTTTCTGTATCACTAAACCAAACCAACTTTGAGGTGAAATTTAAGACACCGGTGTTTTTGACGAAAAGGTAAATTTTGGTTGAATTTTTATTGGTGAAGATTTTTGTTGGTACTTTCCAAAACCGTACACCAAATCAACAATGTTTACTTTTAAGGTGCGCAAAGAAATTTTTGTTAAAATTTATGTTAAAATATTAAGTAGAAAAAGGATTATCTTAACTTCGCAGAAATATTCCGTGTATTATCAGTGAATTTACGAAAATCGTGTTTATTTTTACGTTCTTAGTTTGAGTCTGGTATTTTGCGAAATTTTAACTCATTATTGAGTTAAATTTGTTTTATTTTATAGCAAATCCAAGTGTTGTGTTTTACAGCGTTTAGCTAGTATGAGTTAAGAATAGGTGAACGGGTAAATCAACACCAGCAGTTTTTATTACATAGTTATTTTCTCCCGTTTTTTGATCTTCGTTTGTGATTGTGTTGTTAGATATCTCCATTTTAATTAATTCTACTAGCAAACTCAATTGATATTTTTGTAGATCAACTGTCTTTGATGCAAGGAGATTTGATTTACAATAAAATGATTTCTTGAATAAATATTTAATTTACGTAGTGAGTTTTTTGTAAATTCTACCAAAAATTCAAAGATTATTCAAGTTTTGGTTTTAATTTTGCTTAATTTAGTGACGGTCCTCTTTTTCATTTATTTTTACTTCATTTTATTGTCAACCTTTACTTTGAATTTTCCTTTCATCATTTTTACTTTTCCCTCTTTTTCTGTTGTTTATTCCTTTTTGGATTCCCCTTTTTAATTTCGCCCGTAACCTTCCCAAAAAGTGGGTTGAGCAGGTTGTGGATAGACAGGGAGTTTTCTCAGATATTACTTTTTCGCAGTGTATACCGTTTTCACGTTTTCACGGATCTCAAAAATTGCAATGCTGCAGTTCATTGACCTAGTTTTTTAGAGGGAGGGAGATGGATAAGATATTTGTGTAATTTTCAATTTTTATTCTTTGGTTTTTTGGGGGTTTTGGTTTGGTCATTGGAGGAAAATTTGAATACTGTACACCTGTACCGTGATTTTCCTATTTTCAATGTTCAAATACCGTCCCATTCGCAGTTTCGTTTTATTCTCATCTGATTGCAACGATAAATAATAAATACTAGTTGGTAATTTTGGGGAAAGTTTTTTTGACATACTTTATCTGCTCTTTGGGTTAGTAAAGGATTATGGATAACTCATGATTAATACTCGACGAACTGCGGAGAACGGGCAATACCGTATTCACAGTGGATAAGATGCAAGTCTGTAAATACGACTTGCATCTTATCCACTGTGAATACGGATAAAGGGTTACAAAGGGTTATTTATAAATAATGTTGCGCAGAAATTCGGATGCTTGGATTTCCTCCCTCCCTTGGAGCGTGACATCATTTATGGACAACATCTAACTATGTTTTACTTGTATCATTATTGTTTTATAGATCATAGTCAATTTTCAGTCCAAATGTCACGTGACAATATTTACAAACAGTTGGAATTTGTTTATTTTCTGGGAAACGACTGTGACTGAAAAATGTGGAAAATTAAATTTTAAAACTTGATTTTTTCCATTTTATTAAACTTGCAAAATTTGAAAATTAACAATTATTTGTATATTACTAGCAAATTATTTGAGTAAAATAATCTTGGTATTTAATGTTTAAGCAGTCTTACCCACGTAAAATCGCAACAAAATGCGTCATTTAATATTGTTATTACGGTGCATCTGTTTTTTTCATTCCATCATCAGGTTGTTTACTGAATTTCTTGTATAAGTAGCGAAATTTGTTCACAATTTTCTATTTTGCAATTTCGTTTTTTTCTGGTTGTCTATCGCGTAGTTAATTTTCTACGAAAGCAAAGTTGTGATTTAAAAC